>LR132186.1:0-45455 GCA_900634815.1 Paradendryphiella salina | reverse complement strand
CCAGGCCAGCGCGAGGTCGTTGTTGATCCAGCCAGTAGAGGAGACAGTGATAATCCAATCGCGAGGTAGATCAGCGAACCAGGAGGTGATGAGGACCTTCCCTGCAAAGATGAGGAAGGGCGGGATGACGCGCCCTATCGCAGACACCTTGGACTAGAGTCACCCACTCGCGATCGCCAGGCTGTAGTTTCTTCTGTTTTCCAGGTTTCTCTGAGCCTGTAACAACAAGCTGCGAAGATATCTTGCCCATTATAAAGCCAGACTCATCAAAATTCCAGGTATCCTCATCCAAGATACCATGCTTTGCCTTCATCGACTGAATAAGCGTGAATCAGGGCCTGATAACCGCTGGGTCCTCGCAAAGAGCTCGCTGACGATCGTATGGACGGCTCCAGCGCGTGCGCAGCTCAGGTGTACGTCGTATGAAGTTGTCAACCCAGTTCTTGCCCACAGGCTTGCCGCCGCGATCGCGCAGCAATCTATCAGCCATATCTCGTACGTGTGCCTTCGAGGGCGGTATTCCACGGAAAGACTCGTCGCATATACACTGTACAATCGCCTCCTCTTCTAGTTTTGTAAGTCTCTTCTGGTTCGGCTCGCACTCGCGTCGAGAGTGTATTGCGTCGCGTCGCCGCTGTATTGTCCTTCGGGGAACGTTGTAGATCGCCTCAGCGCGTCGTAAGCTTTTTACTTGGTTACTTTGAATATCAGAGATAGCAAGCTGTACATTGCCTTCAGTATAGAGGCTTAGAGCTTGGTGTTGTTGTGACATTGCGTGTTATTGCTACGCGTGCGCTGCGCTGGTGTTCAGTGGGGCACTCGCTTGGGTGGGGCGCTCGCTTGTGAACCACGTTAGGTTTTTAATGCTAACAACGGCGATGCATAACAGACACATGTAAGGTTAGACACCGTTGAGCTTGCGTACAGAGCACAAAGGCATCGTCAGCTCTTACGTAACCCAAAAAAGAGATAATTTTTTACATGGGTCTCTAACAGAACGACTGACTGTAATTGCGTTACACCTTCAAGGGGTTACAATATGCAGACACGCACCTGAGCACTCGAACGCGAAGAAGGCCAGTCTGAGGTCGAAATTGGGGTATCGTGTCGAAAGAAAAAAGCGTACCTCAGTCAGTCCTCCACCCAACAAAGACCTCATCCGTCCTAAACCGCTGCGTACACGTCGTGTCCTTCAACTCGGTCTTAACACCGGTCGCGTATTCCAAAAGCCCCGCATGAGCAATCATGATACCGTTATCAATGCAAAACATTTCATCCGTGGCAAACACATTGCCGCCTCGATCTCTTGCCATGATGCCCATCATCTGCTGTAACCGCATGTTCGAACCCACGCCGCCCACGACTAGTACTTGGTGCGAGCCCACATGCGCCATGGCGCGCTCCGTGATCTCGACGAGCATGGCGAATACAGTTTCTTGAAGAGAAAAGCACATATCCGCTCTTGTGATTAACGCGCCATCGTCAGTTTTCAATCGCTTCTCCTCCGGTAATGATTCGTCTAGGCCGCGCGCGAGGAGATCCGCAGCGGCCAATATACCAGAGAAGCTCGCATCCATGCCTTTGACTCCGTATGGTAGGTCGACTAGGTTCTTCCCCTGCTTTGCCAGCTGCTCGACATTGTAGCCAGGGAAAGGGTCGTTGGGTATCATGAGCGTGCGGGCGAATCGGTCTATACAATTCCCTATGGCGATATCCAGGGTCTCACCGAAGATGCGGTAACGTTGGGCCGAGTACGCGATGACTTGGGTATTTCCGCCCGACACGTAGAGAACGACGGGGTTGTCGGCACGTGTTATTGAGCGGCCCATTTCGATATCTGGGAACTGTCAGCCTTGTACTCTCATCAACCTCGCGAAGGGGAGATACGTACGTCCAACACAATGGTTCACGCCTACCATGGGCTTGCCCCAGAGTAAACTTATGGTTCGAGCTGCCAGCGCGACGCTCTGCAGTGGGGCGCCCATGCCAGGGCCTTTGGTATAACATATACAATCGATGTCATCGATTTGCACGCTTGCCTGACGTACTGCTTGTTTTATCAACCGAACGACCCATGCGCGGTGGTGTATTGCCGTGTCTTTGGGCAGGAAACCCTCGCCTGGTGGGGAAACATAAGTGTGTCGCAAGTTTGCGAGGATGATGGGTGGCTTGTTCGGCGCCGGGTGGGATATGACGCCGACGCCGATCTTGTTTGCGCTTCCTTCGAGCCCTATAGCAATCATTGTGGTTGTTGATGTTGCGAATTCGGGGTGGGGGGTGCATGCACGCGGAAGATGCGGGGTGACGTTGGAAAATGCTTATCGATAGATGCTTGACATGGATGCTGAGGCTGAATCCATGGGTTCGGTAAGAAGGGTCTAATCTGAATGTACGATGATTCGAAAGTTTGTAGATCAACACAAATGTCGATGTCTTTCTTACATGGATTACACAGCGCGATTGAGGTTAGAGAAGAGCCACCCTGCTAACACCCCCGACGTTCGCAAGTACGCGTCACTGGATCGAGTCAGCTGGTGCAGGGTCTGACTATTACTTTTTCCAACATCTGAATCGTTCACCGACTCTCACTATTCTGTCGCCAAACGGTTGTCAAACCTATATTGAAAATCATTCGTCTTGGTTGTATGACGGGATGTTGGGAGCGTCGCAGACAATTCATACCCCAGTACCTCAAGCCCGCTTAGGCCAATCAGCGCAGCCTCGGCTCCAGACCGCTAAACAATATCCACCAGAATAATCTCGTGCTCCAAACATCCCACATGACCACACCAATCTTTCCCATGTCGGACTTTGACGGCGCAAGCCATGCGTTCCTGGCATGGCTCAGACAAAACGGTGCAGAAATAAGTCCAAAGATGCGGCTCGAGGACCTCAGGAACCAGGATGCTGGAAGAGGCGTTGGTAAGTAACAGACCTAACAACATGCTTTGCACCAATTTCACGACGGCTCTTAAGCCGACTTCCGTAGAATAAGGCTGTGCTAATATGCGCCAGTTGCGAAACAAGATATCGCCGAGCACGAGCTCCTCTTCCGCATACCCCGCGCCTCAATTCTCAGCGTGGAGAACAGCATCCTTTCCGCCGAGATCCCCGCCGCCACATTCTCTCTCCTTGGTCCCTGGCTCTCGCTCATTCTTGTCATGCTTTACGAATACCACAACGGAACCGCCTCGAATTGGACACCGTACTTCGCTGTGCTACCCAACGATTTCAACACCCTCATGTTCTGGACGGAAGACGAGTTGGCGGAGCTGCAGGCAAGCACAGTAGTCAACAAAATCGGCAAGGAAGGCGCTGATGAGGTTTTCATCGAGCAGCTGCTACCCGTTATCGAAGAATTTGCGGACGTGGTGTTCAGCGGAGACGAGAGGGCAAAGGACAAGGCGAAAGAGATGCGCGCGCCAGAAAATCTGGAATTGATGCATAAAATGGGCAGTCTGATCATGGCATACGCGTTTGACGTTGAACCCGCGATTTCAGAGAAAGAGGTCGATGATGAAGGATTCGCAGAGGAAGAGGAAGATGCTGCGCTGCCCAAGGGAATGGTACCGCTAGCCGATATGCTAAATGCCGACGCCGAACGATACAATGCGCGCTTGTTCTACGAGAAGGACGGTCTGGAGATGAAAGCGTTGAAACTGATCCAGGCTGGGGAAGAGGTCTTGAACGATTACGGACCGCTTCCTAGGAGCGATTTGCTAAGACGTTACGGGTACATCACCGACAACTACGCGCAATACGACGTTGTCGAAATACCTGTAGAACTCGTTTCAGATACCTTGGCTAAATACGGGCTATGGCACGAAGAAAGAGTCGAGCATCTGGACGAACAGGAAGTAATCGACACAGGTTATGATATCGCTGCTAGCACTCCATTTACGCTCCAAGAAAGTTGCTCACCAGAGCTAGTGGTACTAATTGAGAGCATGCTGTTACTGGGAGAAGACTTCGAGCGTCTGCAAAGTAAAGGAAAACTACCAAAGCCCGAGAAAATGACTGCCCAAGGCGCAGAGATGCTGTATCAGATTGTGAAAGCTCGGAGTGCGCAATACCCAACAACGCTAGACCAAGACTTGCAGATTTCAAACGGGATATCGTCTATTCACATGACGGAGCCCAAACAACATCGAATGGCCATGGCGGTAGCTGTGCGTGTCGGGGAAAAGAAACTCTTGGCGCAAACTGAAGAGGCACTGGCAGAGAAGATTGCAAGAGACAGTGATGCAACGACAAAGAGAGCAAGAGACGTAGATGAGGAGGGCGATGTGGAGATGGGAGGAACAGGGAAGAAACACAGAGCGTGAGGACATGGCACTACCTTAGGACGAAGCAATAAAGCATCTAAAAAGCGATGGCAAGAGCAAGCGACATGCACGCAAGACCACTCCGCCGGTCGCAACAACACCGCCGGCCGGAACCTGATAGTTCAAGGGATGCAACATGCAATGGTACGTTTTCGATTTTGTTTTCCGCGCCATGCGAAGGTTCTCGCGACACCTGTATATGACACGTAGACTATATATCCAAGATTGCTGACTTGAGGCCCTCTATCCAGGCATATTTACCACCCACACACCCTGCCCTCCAGCCGGACCTTGCGACCTCTAATCTAACCGGGGCTATTGTACATATCTTTGATAGATCTCGGGATCCTCCGGCGAATAAAAACAAAGGGTATAACTTGTCGACAAACCAAAAATCAACCTCAACCTATGATCAAAAAGCGCTGTACGAAGAAGAAGAAGAAGAAGAGGGAAAAAGAACTCTGCAGATTATCGACCTCCTGCAGAGTTGGTGGCATTCGCAGCGGTTGGGGTAGGAGGAAGAAGATGGCCTGACGCAGATCGATTATGGTTCTCAATCGACCGACGATTTGGACCGGTTGAGGGCTGTTGAGCAGCAGCCTTTTCACCCTGACGCTCAATCATGATACGGTATCTGATGTGCAGATTGTCCGTCCAGTCCACAGGATATGTCTCTTCGTCTTCGCTACTGTCCCCGGAAAACCGCCATCGGTCTGCCAGGCGGTCATCGATTCTCCCCGTCTTCTGTCTCTTCACCCCGCGTCGGTCGATCATCATACGCCCACCTCGTCCAATTCGCCGACGGAAGCGAGACTGGTCGTGGAACGGTACATCATCCGGCGGCGTGGCAAAGCGTATTCGAGCACTTCTCCGTGTGTCGCTCTGTTTACTCATGGGCGCCACTACTGTGGTATCAGCGCCTTCTTCGTCAGACACAGAGGCAGGAGGCGTGGGAAGCTGACTTTCCGTAAAGACGGTACGGAAGTCTGACTTCGCAGCAGCGGGCTCCAGGGGTGGCGTAATGGGTCGCCATGTTGCGTCAACCCATCCAACGTTCCACTTCTGGTGTTTGACAAGGTTATCTTCAATGAAGCTGTCGATTGCTTCGGTGCGCTTTGCTTGTTGCTCTTCCAAGTACACAATGTCACCGTCAATAAGACGCCCATCTGGACGGGTATTGGGAGGCTTCATTCCAGGCAACGTCTGGCGTTGTCGCTCTACGTCAACAGTTCTCTTGGGCTTAGGAGCAGGCTGTAGTGCATTAGCTTTGTACGAAGCATTTGCGGACTGGTTGCGAAGACGCACCTTCTGAGTGATGAGCAGCTCATCATCATCGCCCTTGATGCTGAGTCTCCGCTTAAGCTCCTTGACAGCATGGCGCTGTTCAAAGATTAGCTTGTCGGTGGCAAGCTGCTCTCTTATAACAGCTTCTCGACGCTTGACCTGCGACATCAACAAACGAGCCTCTTCTAATTCCTTCCTCAGCTTCTTCAGCTTCTCCGTCACTTGCGCGTCCCGACCACGAGTTTTGCGGACTTGGCGCACCTCGCGGCGGCGGAAGCACACATACGGATCAGCGTCATCAGTCTCGAGATTTGTTTCGAACTTCAACGACGGTATGAGCGGGCGATTACACTTCAGCAGCCGCTGGTTCTTCCAATGCTCGTAAATATCCTTGGAAAATCGCCGCGCAGATTCACTGATCGTCTCATCGAACTCGGCCTCGAGCTCTTCATAGGCAAGCACAGGTGGATTATCGACCGCGGCGAAGGGCTGCTTGGTCGAAGTCGTTTCTTCGAAAAAGTAAATCACTTCTTCAAACTCGTCTTCAGAGCATTGATCGTTATTGCTCCTCTTCTGGTTGTAGGACTTGAGAAAAGCGGCATCATCACTGGCCATGCAGTACGGGCAGCCGGATGTATCCTCAACAGTTGACGAGAACCGGATGTAAGTTGCAGGTTGCGTGAACCGTTTTGGGTAGACATCCTCATACTGCAGATTACTTGCGACAGCATCTGGGGTTGGAATGTAGAGCTGGGCAATCTTCCCACCAGTTGCGCCTTGTGCTGCTGCCTGGGCGGCGGAGATCACGGCTTGCAAATGATGTTCCTAGGGGCTGTATTAGTATACGTCATTGTAGAAGACAGCAAGGTAAGCAATGCGAGGCATGACTACAGGATGCATCGCATGGTGCATCGTCTTTTAGTAGCGTTGGTGAAAACGAATACCCAAGGGGGACTAGCGCAACTTACAATCTCCTCGCCCTTCTCAACACCAGTTTCGACCTTGGGAATATGGCGCGAGGCATCGTCATCAGCAAGCTGCTCGACCTCATGCTCACGCACGACTGGTAAATTCTGTTTCGTAGATAGCTTGCGCTGGCGAAAGCGCTGGCCGGTCGCGCGAGCCGTCATTGTTGTTTGTCGCTATGCACGTGATGACCGATTGGGCTGTGAGGTATGGGGTGCGATGCAAATCCTGGCGCCCCAGGGCGGACCAGCGAAGAGGAGTCACCCGCCCAAGAGCACGTCCAGCTACCAACGCGTCGCAATATTGCCGATATGTGTGTCAAAAGTGTCGCACAGGCTATAAAATTCGATTTATCGCGTCGAAAGAGATGAAATGGTGTGTTGGGGTGCTGTTCCGCGATGAAAAAGGTTTCGGAGAGCGGCGATGTCGAGCGTGTTCAAGCGGATGCGTTGGGGCGGATTGGGAGGCAAGGAAGTGCAAGCGAGACGGACGAATCACAGGCCAGGACGCTGGAAATGCAGGACATGGAACTACTAACGTTTCTATCTGCTGCACGCAATCTGTGCATCATGCTTGTTGCTCACAATTATCGTCCGAGAGCGAAGCTAATGCAATCCAGCATGCATGTTGGCAGTCGCTGTTGTTGCGTTCCACGGTTTGGTGAGGAGAACACGTCCAAATGAGGCATGGCGTTAGCGCGTCCGCACGGCCTTTCTGTCCTGCTCCGTTGTTTCTGTCACGACTTATAGACACCACGACATTGCAGAAGCACCAATTACTGAATCCTGCGAAAGATGATACTGCAAGCTTTTGCAGACGTGATGCCGTTCTTTGATAACGAGTATCGATGTTTACCCATCAAAGTCCCAAGAAGTTCAGAAAGCACAAAGCAAGATATGGAGACTGGTTGCCAATGGGCAAAGGGCGAGCTTCAGCTCGATATTCAAGCATAGGTTCGGAATACATGCCTTCACTAATATTTTGGATCTTATGATGGGTGCTGGATTCCAATATCTGGAGATTTGGTATGAGGGGCAAGCTTAACCGTCAATGTCCATCAATGCTCGCTTCGCAACCAAGCCGCTACACTGGCATCGAAGTGCTTCCAGTCGCATCCTCTGTCATCTCGAAACCATTAACACTCACATCATACTCCGAGACATATGCTAATCTTCCTCTCCACCGAACCTGTAAAAGATGTACATCGTTTACATTCGGTGGGCCAGCATGCACGGCTGCCGGGCACTCCACACGCATTCTTTTATATCTCTTTACAACTCTAGGGATTTGACATTGTTTTCTCATTGGGTATTTTACCACTTCGCCCACTTTTTGCGCCTTATCACGTTTGAGCTTCATGTGTGTCGGCCTGCGTTGGTGAGAGATGTGGTACGGCTTACTCGTACCAAACTGCCTATTAGCGCTGAGAGCCAATTGCCAAATCTATGAAGCGGCACCGCAGTTTTCTACGACATTCGACTTTGCCTCAGGGCCAAGGGATTCATAGTCTAAGTCTAATAACACATCAATGCCCCCGACCTAAGAAGACCAACCTTGTGAAAAAGGCCTTCGGTCCGCTTTCGGATGCCCCAGACGAGCTTGTCCCTAGGGGTATGGGCTATGATAATCTGCCATGCCCTGCCAAAGGTTGCAAAGGTTGCAAAGGTTGCAAAGGCTCCAATTGCGCAAACAATAGTGGGAATGACGATGGCTCAACGTCTGTAACTAAGCCTTCCCGAACGAAGGGTATTCATCCCAGGAGCGCTAGGCCTACTGATTTGACTATTACGGTAGAAACATCATCAGTCCTGCCGGTTGCCACAATTTCTACACTTTCCACGCTTTCTTCTATGTCATTGACGAGGCTGGGCCACTGCATCGACTGCTTCACCAGCGACTGCAAGGCCAACGCCTGATTGTAAGGCTTTGGAGACTTGGAAGCTAGCGAGGGGGCGCCTGATAGTGAGGCACGCTAACGCAGCTATCCGGTTGATCTGAAAAAGTTGGCACTATCCCACCTTAGGGGAGTGCGACTCTTCGCCACGAGCCTCACTGAAGAAATGTAGGTTAATCAATGTCGACTCATGTGTCAGTTACAGTCTCACTGACCCAGGTTCTTTTGCCACTTACAAATCAGAACATATTTTGTAATAGCAAATCGTCGATGGGATTTTCAATAAAATGGGGGAAACTGTTGCAACAAAACTCCTATATCCGAAACATGTGGTGGCTCAAAAGGGGTAAAGCTTGACCTTTGTGAGTACTGGAAGGTATCTTAGGGTTTTTCCCTTGGACAAACTATCGTTGGACTTGCACCGGCTGCGTCACCAGCAGGGTTGGCAACAATCAACCTGATCGGCATGATTGATTCCTATGTAGGCTAAAGGCAGCCTAATCAAGTAAGCACGATACTTAGATAGGAATCAATCACGCTGATCGCTTGATTGTTGCCAACTCTGGTCACCAGGACCAAATCCTAGCACCGGACTAAGCAATCCTACTCCCGCTCTACAAGGGGTACAACTGAGCCCATTCGCTTCAATGGGCAGCCTGTGCCCTTACAGAAAAAGGGACGTGGACGGCTAGATTGACGATTTCAAACTCGTAGAGAAAGCACGCAATGGTGAAAACAAGGTTGGTGTGTGTGTTATCTCCTGCGCGCTTTCTCTAGTGCCATCGTTTCTCTCCAAACGATTGCTGGGGGGGGTGAAATCGCTAACATGAAATGTCCATGCTTAGAGGTTCATTTTCGAATAAGTACAAGAATAAGCGTTTCTACAAATTCAACACGTCAAGGAAAAGGAAAACTGCCACATGGATCAACGGCAGTGCAGACGAGAGTAAATCCATGGAGAAACACAAATAGGAAAGGGTCAATTCATTGCAAGTCTGGTGAAAGGCAGAGGGTAACAGGGATCCATGTATCGCATGTACTATGAATAGCAAGACATTGTCGTTGCGGTGGACAAAGGAAAGCGGTACATGGCAGCAGACATGGGTCCAAGGACGAAGATAACCCACGATGAACGGCACTCTACTATCTACCATGAACACAACAGCGTAGGTTGCACTACGACCTTGCGTTCTTTCTAGTATTCGTTTGCGTCTGCATTGGACTTGTCGCAATAGTGAAGCTCATCTAAGCAACGCCCACCTCTCTTGTCTTACCAATTAGCGGGCGTCCGCCACTTCTTCACTCTCTCTCCTACTCCTCTTTGGTTTTTTCAATCAATTCAATGATAGCGGCATGCGCAGTTTTTGGAGCTTTACTTCTTATCCTGCGTGGTGGCCCTCAGCTTCCAATTAGCGTCCACAATGCGTCGGAACGTTTCGGAATCACTACGAGTATAACTTCCAGGAATGACACTTGGTACGCCACTAACCGCTTAGATGGCAGGCTGCGGCGAACTGTGCTGCAAATTTCCGCCGCCCACTTAGAAAAACAAGACTGGTGGGGATAATGGTTGAGCACGTTTTTCAAGCGTTTTGCAGTAGCGATCCCCCTGCTTAGCATACTGGTTCGTCAACCATTCGAAAGCGATCAAGGACATATCCCGAGAGCTCATAGACAAAAGTCTGCAGTCATCCACCCAGCGAAGACTTGAGAAGTGTGCTCACACTCACGAACCAATTCCGCTACACTGCAGAGAGGTACTTTGGGGGGAATTCGCAAAAGCTCCTTTCGTGTCTCTCGAGCCACAGCCTATATCATCTCCGAGAAGGAAGTCGTGCGTTGGTTGGAAAGGGCTTTTCTGCTATGAAAATAACATTCTTTTTTGTTTCTCTAAGATGACCTGTTGATACACGCATTCAACTTGGTGAATTACAGGATTGCAAATGCCAAGAAAAAAATCACAACAGCGCTCTACGTTCATCTCATCTCATGAAAGATCCATAGTTGATGAAGGTCGAACCCTGGGGCTGTTGGGTGCTGGATCTGAGTGTCGCGGGCCGAGCATTGCATGTCGACTCGACAGGCTGAAAGGACATGGGCTGGAATGATATGGACTGTTCTTTTCCTTCCGTCATCGGCGTTGAAGGCAACGTCGTTGAAGCCGCAACGTTGAGTGGAGCCTGAGTATTTCTCACAGGCTTCTGGCCAGACAGGTTGGAAAGTAGAGGTTCGCTGAGCTTTCGCTGCAGATTCTTGCGACGTGATTCCTCGACGCGAACCTTGAGTTTCTCAGCGATTTGACCAGTCTCCCTGTCGTCTGTTGTAAACCATCCGGCATCAAGGATTTCTTGTGCATTGGGTCGGTCGGTCGGTACGGGGTTCAGCACCCATCTGAGGAACTGGATTTCCTTGTCCGAGACACCCTTCTCTATGAGTCGGTCCCATTGCTGTCCTTCGTGGTGCGAACGGTCGTGGTAGGGGAGCCTGCATCCATCGTAGTAGTCAAGCGCACCCAGGCCAAAGTCGTGAGCAATGGCTCTCTCCACCGATCTCTCCTTTTGTACTTGACTGCCCTGTAGCAGCTCGTCGTATAGACCATACTTGCTGAAAGATGCCTGGGCCTCAAGGAGCTGACAGTATATCAGCCCCCATGACCAGATGTCGGCGGCAGGACTGATTTCGTTCCGGAAATAGACTTCTGGAGCTCGGTATATGATGGGTTGAACGAGGCCCTTGGCTGGCTCCATGACGATGCCCAAGTCTCCCAGCTTGGCGATAATTCTGTTGTCGCCCACTACCGCATTCTCGTTTGGCTTTTGCTCGAATCCATCAAGTAGGATGTTCTGCATCTTCAAGTCTGGAAACGGTTAACGGAAGAAGTCCTCGGAAGCCATGGCCACTCACCTGCATACACCAGATTTCG
This sequence comes from Paradendryphiella salina, assembly GCA_900634815.1. Taxonomy (NCBI): domain Eukaryota; kingdom Fungi; phylum Ascomycota; class Dothideomycetes; order Pleosporales; family Pleosporaceae; genus Paradendryphiella; species Paradendryphiella salina. The sequence continues at coordinate 34,063 of LR132186.1, read as the reverse complement.
TTCGTGTACGTCTCGCAAGCCCAGAAGCGCCGAGCGCATGATGCCCTTAATTTCCACGTCGCTGAACTGGCGCTTCCTTCGTGCATCCCACAGCGTCGACTGCAAGATCTCCAGCACTATCCGCGGCGGATCGCTCCTTGATGTCGGTGGAATGCGATCCACTTGTTGCCTGATGGTGGGAATGCCTTTGAGAAGCTCGTGCATTATCATCTCATGCTGGAAGCGCGGCCAGCCCAGACCGACGTCATCATTGCTAGGCTGCTTTACGATAAAGATTTTCTCCTGCGTGGCTGCGTCTACAGCGACCCATACATTGGCTTGCCCAAGAGCTTTAACGAGGAGGTAGCGGTATCCGTGCTCTCCCACGAGCTCAGCGCCTTCGCACATTGGAATCGTGGCTCCGACCATGTTAAAAGGGACAGTGTGTATCAAGGGCAATGACCCGGTCTTCAGATGTGAATGATTGAGGAGTGGAGTAGAAACAAGGTGATTAGGACACGTCCATTGAGAGTAGACGGAAAGAAAGAGAAGACGTCAATGGTAAGAATGAACATGGCAGCGGTGGAACCGACAAACGGATACCGGCCGATCGAGAGACTTAGGGGCGATGGTCTTTCCAACATATCGGAGGCTCGAAGTTGAATGGTTGCTTGTTCGGGTAGGGCCAAGCGATGACGGAAGAGCTGTAACCGTTACGGAAGTGGCGGGCTGGTAGGCTGGCGTCATTACCCACCGAACAGCTGTCAAGGCAACTCATCGTGAACCATCATGTCGACAGGGCGTTCATGCAGCTTGGATGTTTGTGCTTGCATTCAAGTGACCCATGTGAAGCTTTTGTGAGAAGCCCCTACGAGTTCGGAGCATTGATACAGGTGGTGCTGCCGAAAATGGCAATACGTGCAACCAATCAAGAGCGAGCACATGAAAGCTCGTTAGCGGCTGATCCGCAGCTCGAGTAATCCTGCAACAGCAGCAGCAGCAGCAGCATGTATTACAGGCACTTTGGCATGATGCTCACGACTTGCAAAATATTGGTGCAGTACCGGCTCACAACTATGTGAAGGCCGTAATGGATATTTGATATTATCGTAAGTAACAGGGACGCGTCTATCTAAATGCGATTATCTTCCAAGTCGAGCTCTTCGGACTTCCAATTGAGCCTCCGTGGGCCGGCCCCGGTCTGGCCTCTCTATGGTGCTCCCTAAAAGGTACTTTTTTCCTACGACAGTGGCCCAGCCTTTTCATGTATACCAGAAGCGCCCCTCGTGTCAATCCCCCCGAAATCAATTAAACAAGCTACGAGGGAACATAGTCCTCTCTTGGAAAATAGTATGGGTAGAAATGAACAATGTGTAATAGAAAGAAATGAAAATGCGAGGCGATGGTGACAAAAAAACGCCGGCATATGCAACACGTAGCATGGACATAACGCTCAAATAATGCAATATGCGTAACGGTGCCAATCACACCTCGTGTCGGTCGTCGAGCTCAAAGCTCTTCTGACTTATGCGACGGTAGAATGGCATCCTCTGGTTCAACAAACGCATCTTGGGTGAGCCGGGGCCGTTGGATCGTTTGTTCAAGACGAAAAACTTGTACAACATACCAAGGACGGCGAAACCGATGACGAATCCAAGAAATGTTACAAGCAGCCAATGTTTGGCGAGCCAGAAAATAATCTTGACATCGGTCCTGTGCCAGCTGTTTCCGAGGTGGTGGGTGAAGAAGCTCCACGAGTGGTTGTTGTATTCTTCGGGAAACAGAATGCGTACGCGCTCATCGCCGACGGGGTTGGCGTTGTTGTAATGCCTCCAGACGAGACTAAGGAAAAGCGGTCCAGTAGAAGCCATAACGGTGATGTAGGGTAGAGGCCAGCGACGGTTGTAATCGGTCAAGGAGTCAATGGCCTTAAGAAAGAATGGGTGGCGAGGGACTGAGCCCATGGCATCGTTGGAAATACCGGTGGGGATGGTACGGCGGAGCCATGCTGGATAGGCAAGAAGAGGGTCAAGGCTGCGGTTGCATCCCTAAAGGTTTGTTAGCCGTGCATCGCGCGTTATGCGATAAGGCACTTACGTCGTCCAGGTCAATGTAGATTCCGCCAAAGTGGTGAAGCACAAAGTAGCGGATGGAATCAGCGCGCTGAATTGGATAAGGATAGCCGTCAAAAGTCTCGAGGAACCAAGGATATCTAACCAGGTAAGCGATTGTTGTGCACGCGACTGGCGGTACAGTACGTACTCTGCAGCAATAAACTCGCGCGACTTCTTGTCGGTCCAGAGCTACGTTTTGTTAGTCGCGGCGCATCTTTTTTTGTGCCTTGTTTTTGCAGAAACGCGCATCGTACCTTGTACTCGTAGTCGGGGTGGAGGTCCAGGCAGCTTTGCTGTGGGCCCTTCCAGTGTTCGGGAATGCTTTCGTTGATGTACGTCTGGTGGATGATCTTGGGGATCAATTGGGGCTTATCATTGATCGTGCTCGAGTTGGGCGCAGGCAGCTCTCCTCGGAGAATGGCATCTTCGCGGCCAGACGCAATCAAAAGACCGAGCAGTGTCCAGACGCTGTGAAGGGCGAAGCCGAGGACCACGACGGTGATGAGCAGGAATATGGTGACGCCTCTTCGCATGATGGCTGTGGTTGTTCTCTACGGGCCTCCTTTACTTCAGGGATCGTTGTGCACGGAGCGAAGGTCGGATGGGAGCCAGAAGTCGCGATGGCGCGGGTAGAGATGGAATATTAAAAGAGGTATAAATCAAGCATCCGTGAAAGCAGCAACGTCCGTATTGTCGTGGGCGGAAAGGGAAGAAGAAAGGCAGCGAGGGTGAAAGAAAGCTGGGCGGAGGAGGGCACTATGGAGTGAGGCAGTGCTCAACGCTAATCTCGCTTAATGCAGGGCCAGGGTTCAGGAGGCAGGCGCGGTCCACCGTAGCGTCTGGGGACGGGCGCCTCCTTCAGGGCCTTCACATGCTGAACCCGGCACTAGAAGCGAACAGCCAACCTTGAGGGCGCATGGACGCGTCGCCGTTTGAAACTTTCCTCTAGCACCACCTATCCTACCAATCCTCTGCCACCACTTTTGGAGTAGAGTAGGGCCGGACGAGCAGTGAGCACGCGTGGCCTCTTCTCTCCTCGCGCAGGGCAGGGTCTGATTTAGATTTCTGTCGCAAGAGGCTGTGTTGCTGCGGCAATCCACCCCACCTATGACGAGATGTTGCAGCCCACACAGCAACCGAGAAATGGACCAGTTCGCAGGGCCATGCGAGCAGAGGTGAGTAGGTGTGAGCAGACGTCACGCGGCCATTTCAGCCGGATGATTCCACGCTGCATTGGCAGGGAGGGCCCATCTGCGCCTGCCGTGTCTTGACAACTAGCACGGCAGCAAGCGAACGCCGTGACGTACTCACGAGCGGCTTGTACACCAACAGCCACGCCTGCATCACCATGGGCCAGGAACTAAACACCCAGGCGATTTCTGCTTGGTCTCGTCACTGGCACCTTCTCTTTCTTGGCTTCTTTCTTGGCCTCTTTCTTACTCCGATTTGTTACGCTAAAAATTTCCATCATGCATACAACACAGGCGTGTATCTAATCATCTAGGTGGTTCGGCGTAAAGGTGGGGGTTTGCAATCTCTTGATCGTAGTTGTCGTCGTCGTCGTCGTTTGCATTAACAATGGAACACGTTTCGTGCCGGTCGCGACTTCCCATTCCTCTCGACGTACGCCAGTCCTTGGGGAAGGTAGCCTTATCTTCGTCCGTTACTCCGACGTCGTACCATGCAGCGACACCATAACAACCCATCGTCCATCACCACTCGCCATCCTCTACTATTGCCTGCAAAGACACTACAGCACCGACCCACGACGACCACTTAACCTCACCATGACCTGAAATGGCACCCTCCTAGCGGCTCTGCACAAAGCTAGCACCTCAAGTACCGCATCTACCGTCATGATGACTAGGTTTGGAACGTTGGTATTCTTCACCACGTTGGTATTTTCATCACCAATAGCCCGCCATGGCCTGCGATCCGTTCAGGCAGCGCCTGTTATGTATAGAGAACCGGCAGGACAACGGACTTCCTTCGTCGTCACGTCCAAGGTCTGCATAAGTCTGTTGTCAGGCTTACTCGGCAAGTTGTGCCCAGGTACAACGAGAAGGCTTCGCGGCTAACAGGTAAAGGACGCCAGCTGTACCAATTCGATCAGCATTCTCTTCGGCACCTTACATTAACACAAATTTACGTCTTCGTTCTCTACGTCCTTTCCATTTGCTTCGTTTTCTCCGCTGCGGTTGTCACTAATGGCCTCGGTCTCGCAACAGGCAAGACCTGTCAAACAACCATGAGGCTCTGTCTCTTATTCTATGCTGGTAGCAAGGTGAGCATGTAGGTCGAATGAACAAGAGTTTCAAGAGACATGGCGATAGGCACTCATGCTAGCGCTGAGCAGATACCTCTTCCTCGTGGAACGAGCCCATGCGTTGAGAGCTCCATACACGCCTCGACACCGTGACTGTCTCTGGTTGTACAGCACCATCGGTATTATTGGCAGCCTTGGGGCTATCGGCGTCGCTGGTTGCGTCTCACCAGTATCATCACTTTCCGATCATGATGGGCGCTGTCGCATAGGTATCAAACGGTACGCCGCCATCCCTCTACTGACTTGCGACATTTTTGTCAACTTCTTCCTGACCCTCGTCTTCGTATATCTACTCAGTCCTTTGGTTCGAGGCAATCAACCCTCTAGTGCCAGTCGTGCGAGCCGCTTGACTCAATTCATTGGCCGCATGTGCAGCAAGGAAGAGCGAAAGGTCGCCATCGACATTCGCCGATCGAATCAGGCCATGACACAAAAGGTGGACAGACTCCTTTGGAAGTCTTTGATTGGATGCATGCTTGTCGTCCTGCCCATGGCTAGCAACCTCGCGGCCCTATGCATTCTTGTGGGGAGAGAACTGGCTTTTGTCAGTCATACTCGAAAATGGAAGAGCGAAAGATGTACTGACCCATAGCTCCGGTGATAGGTTTGCTTGACCATCTGCACTTTTGATGGTATTTTTTTGCCAGAGCTATCGGCTTCTACTAACGAAGACCGTGCCAGTTACATGGGCTGCGGTTGTCTTCCACTGGCTCACCTTGACAGAGAACGACGAAACCGAAGATGCCCAGACCAAGTGAGTGAAACATGACACAGAGGGAGAATAGGAATCGTTGGGTTATCAAAATTGGGGTCGACTGACCAAGCAAAGATTGCCACGCAAGGATGAGTCTCCACAAGTACGGGCACCTTGGATACGCGGTAAAGTTAAGATGCTGTCTCCAATTTCCATGGATCTACTCTCAATTGATGCGGTAACAATGGATAAGGGGCAGGCCAGTCTTCATTCCAATATGAGTCCCCGGGAGGATTCTGGTCATGCTACTCCGGTGGTGGGTTCAGATGCGAACAGAACTACAGCCTAGCCACGGAAGCTACCTCAAAAGTCAGAATCCTCCTCTTCGATGATAGCCTGTGAGAGCAGACTCCGCCTACGAGGCCCGGCAACCTTTTTCAGCACAACAGGAGTGGCACTAGGCGAATGATCAATCGTCTCTTCCTTTTTCATACGACGGGCGGCCCGAAACTCGGCGGCCGTCCTCCCCTCTTCACGCTTCTCAGGCACGATGGGCGCATCGATGTTCAGACTAGATGACAGGAATTTGGCAATGATGAAGAGAATGGCGCCTGTGAGGCATCCTATGAGGCCAGCTGTGCCGAGAAAGACGTACAATGTCTAGAGATGTTTAGTGTTGGGTGCATTTGACGATGCATGACGGAATCAATCATTGTGTATTACCTCAATCTGCTCTAGCCACTTAACGCTGAATGGTATAGACAAGACTTTGGCGATTGCGAGGCCGAGGTGGATGAAGGGTAACAGAGCGAATGTAGTGATGCGGTAGAAGGGCAACAAGAGGATGATGACTGCATTGATGCATTTGCTTATGGGCCACGATATGATGTGGGCGAATTGGACGCAGGCGCGACCAGCAATAGACAAGACGGTGGCTGCATCCATGGTGTGATGGATGGAGTAGCGGTGTTGGTGGTGGATGGTGTGGCTAAGGGTTCATGGTGACGTAGTTTAGTTGATGAAGACACAGCAGCAGCATCAGGACAGGCAACTCGCGGGGCGTGGAAGTCGATGCAATGCGAAGGCGACGATAGGTGTCATTGGCTCGTGCGGAGAGGTATCGGCGATTGATGCAGGCTGCAGGTATGCACCTATCGATCCCTGTGTGTGTGCGGCTGCAGGCAATCCCAAGGCCGGGGCGCACGATAGCTTCAAGCTTGAAGCTGGCTGGCTCTTGTCTGACCCGGTCTGCCCTCTATTCCATGCATGCACCGAGTGAAGGACTTGTCCGCCCTACGCACCGCCAACAGCTCCTTCCTCGCGTCGGCAAGCGGGAAAAATGGGGAACCAGAACTCGCGCTCGACTCCGGGGGCCTCGTCAAACCCGCAGTCTCCGACGTCCAGCGTGACGACGTCACATGGCACGCAGCAGCAGCAGCACCACCACCACCACCACCACCACGAGCGAGGCCTTCACCCCCCGCACAGTCAGTACCACTCGGCGCGCCGGCGAGAGTCGATCCAGGCACTGAGCGCCGCCAAAGCCCCTGCAGCCCCGAGCGTGAGCCTGGAGAACGCTCAGAGCCATCCCACGTCGTGCCGCCCCATTTCGCGTGGGAGGGCGCAAACGGTAGGAACTAGCGACAAAGAGTCGTCCGTTGCCAGCCAGCTGCGCGCCGCCCAGGATCACTACAGGCCCTCGACGACGACGCCGATCCACGACGTAATGGGCAACGAGCAGAGTAGCCAGAAAGGCGGGCACCACAAGGATAAGGACAAGGCCCGCCATCATCATCATCATCACATTAGCCCCGCCAGTACCACGACTACTCCCACCGTCTCCCCACCCCAGCCTCAAGCAACCACTCTGCCTGCGCCTGCACCAGTGCAGCAGCAGCAGCAGCCCCTACGCGCGCCATCGCCCACGCTCCCCGTTGATGTGCCCACATTGCCGCGAGAGGACGTGCCGTACGGGGGCGCCTCCTCGATAGATCCCGCCGACGCCTCGCAAGACTACCTGATTCCTTCCTCGCAGTTCAGCCGGCCCCCGCGGCTGCCGCTTCCCATTGAAGAAGAGGTGCACACGCCCGGCTCGCCCATCATATCCCCCCAGGAGATATGGAGCCCCGTCAACGAAACCGATGCCGAGGGCATGCTGCCACGCCGCTCCTCGACCCTCAGCACCACCACAGCCGACGACGACGATCTGGGCGACGAGTTCAAAGGCCCCAGCACTGGCCGTCCGACTGTACCTACGCTGATTGAATGGGAGGGGCCTGGCGAGCGCGTATATGTTACTGGCACCTTTGCAGGCTGGAATCGCAAATATAAGCTACATCGAAAGTAAGTGCATATGTTTGTTTGCTGCGTACATGTCTTAGCATGTGCGCATCCCTGCTGCCTGCATGCACCCGTGTGGCTGATGGTCATCTCTATTACATCCCTCTTCGAGAGTTACACGGCACACTGACAGTACTGACAATCTTTGCAGTGGCCCTAGCGAAAAGAAGGATGCCCTCTCTGCCTACGTCTCCGTCACCCCAGGCACCCACCATCTCACATTCCTCGTCGATAACGACATGCAGACGAGCGATAAGCTGCCCACTGCTGTCGACTACACAAACATACTCGTCAACTACATCGAAGTCCCTTATCCCGAACCACAGCCATCGCCTGCCGACCCACCTACCGAAACAAAAGAACCACTAGATGCCGCGACACCGGTGCAGGAACGCGATGCTCCCGAAGGCCTGTACCCGCCCCAGGTTCTCCCGCCCACACCCGACATCCAACCCACCATCAAAGCGCCTCTTCCCGAACCCCCGAAACCCGTCGTCCCCGAGCCGACCAAAAAATACCACCAAAACATTCCGCGCTATCTCCTTGATCTAGATGCGCCCGAAGAATCGTCTCGTTTTGCGCGCGCGAATGCTATGACAAATAACTTGCCCACACCACCCACGCTACCGGGCTTCCTGGGCAAGAGCATTTTGAACGGAACGACGCCAATGAAGGACGACAGCAGTGTGTTGATCCATCCAAACCATACTGTGTTGAATCATCTAGCCACGAGCAGTATCAAGGACAATATCCTGGCCACCAGCGCTACGACAAGATATAAGCAAAAGGTATTTCACTCACATACATGCACACATGTGCATGACTCCTTGAATCTGGAAACTAACACCGTCACAGTTTTTGACGACCATCATGTACAAACCCAAGGAAGAGCATGGGGATGTGTATTAAGCTTCGGCTTTCGTTCTGGAGACATGTCATCTTTGTCTTCATGTCTTCTTTTTGTTTCAGATTTTTTTCCTTTGCATCAACGAGCGAAATCATCACGTTTTACGGACTCCCCTTTGCATATTCATCTTCTTCATCTTCTTCATCTTCTTCATCTTCTTCTACTTCTTCTTCTTCTTCTTCTTCTTCTTTCTTGTTTAAATACCCAGCGTGCAACCAGAACCGCGCTCTGGATGTTGAAGGGGGTTGGGCTTCATGAGACGACGGGCTTTACTGCACAGGGCTTCATGGGAAAGATGTAGAGGGAGAGGTTGTTTTTTCAAAGTCTCACCTTTTTTTCCCCACTCTTTTATGTCTACCCTCAAAAATAGGAATTGTCATGAGTTATTACAATCAAAATGAAGTGTTTGGAATACAACGGCTGGAAGAGAAACCCCTCCACTGTAATCACATCAACAGAGAAGACAATGATGATGATGATGATGATGATGATGATGATGATGATGATAACAATAGTGATAATGAGAATAAGAATGATACTGATAATAATCTTAATCATAATACCAATGATGTGTGCGCATGTACATAACCAACCAGGTGGTTTAGGGGGAAAAAAAAGAGGGGAAAAATATTTCTAGAAAGACAAAGAGAGCAGTCACCCTTTGGCAGTTTCCGCACTGCTACGGTCGAGACGCAGGACCCCTAACCGTCATGACGAACAAACTTGTCTGGCTTCAGTTTCCACTTCCCCTTGTCTGCGCCTTCTTCGCTGCTACTGCTGCCCCGCCTCATTCCCTATATGAAGAAGAAGCACCAGCATTGGAATCCGAGTCGACGGACGCGCTGATGGATTCTACATGTCTACCCGGTGGGCGGTTGCGCCGCCCCAGCTTCTACGACGATGTATCCCTGGAATATGCCCCTTGGTGACCCAGGCTCGGGCGCTGTGACCCAGACGTTGTTCCGACGGAGATGCGTTTCTTTGCGACTCGAGGAACTGGACCATCGACTTTGTCGCTGGGATGTAGCCGGTGGTGTGTAGCGACGGTGACGCTGTTCCGAGGAACGAGGGGGGGGAATCAAGTCTCGTCTTGGACCCTTTGAAATCGGAGAGTGTTGCGTTGGAGCATCATGGAAACCGCGCGGCTGCCCACGATATCACTACAAGTCTAGGTACAGTCAGTAGAAGTATCCACAAGAGTGTAGAGTCGTCAAGAAGGGTGTCTTTAGAGAAGGCTAGGAGTCTTACTGGAAGAGGAGGGGACCAGACAAGGCGCGATGATTCTGTCTCGTCGAGCCTAGCTGGGCATGACGAACGATACCCGAAACGACTGAACATGGTACAGCGCTAGATGACGAGGGTGTGGCATCGACTGGTGACGGCATCTACACAGTGACTTGAGGGGGTGCTTTGTCATCGCTTTACTATGTTCTCGTACTTTCGGTGCTGATCAGCGCGCGTGGCTGTTGTGGGCATGTACGGTGTAAGTGCAAACCGGAAATGATTTCGGTTGCTCTCATCGTTTTGACCTTGTACTGTGACCCTTGTACCGTATCGTGTCAGAATGAGCCTTCTCGCGTCCTGGCCGGAAGTCGGCGGTGAAGGAGGCTTCGGGGGTGGGAAATGACTGGCGAACAGTCCGCCATCATTGTAGCGCCAGCCATCATACACACTATTCTCCATAAACAAGTGTTAATTATGGTATGATCAAGCAACTTCAATAGACTTATAGGCTATGGCTGAACTTCGTACGCGAGTACTGCGATATGTGTGTCAAGGCTTGGTCAAGATAGCCTCACTCGTTTTATCGGCCGCCATGCTGCTGACAGGATGTTCCGACCCAGACAACCTTGTTCACTACCGGATGTCGTCCGTAGGAGGCACAACGGTCCACCGAGTGGACATGATAGACACAGCCGCAGACAGGAAACTTCTCGACTACACGGATGCACATCCCGTGGCAAGATATTGTTGAGATCGCTGGAACCGGTTCGTATGCTTCCCGACAGAACTGGGGTGGATATGAGATCAACCCGGGCTGTAATAAACGCAATAGTAGTAAAATCGATGTGCAGATGAATAACGAAATGGTAGCCGTTCGAGTATGGAATCAAAGACGTATGTACGAGACATAATTGCAAACCATCGCGCCAAATGAAGCTTCGCAGGGAGCTGGCTTTATAGGCACCGTCTCGAGACTAGACACTAAACGGACCTAGCCCTTGTCTAGCTCAGGCCATTTTGATGGTTCCTGACCTTTGAGTGTTCATAGAAGATGAATTGACGTAACTCTAGCTCAGAATGACCGTTAGGTTTCAATGTAGATAAGGATCCCATTGGCCTGATTAATCACCGCGGAGTAGTAGGACCACAGCCTTTCCGCGTGCACATGTGGAGATGCAGTCCAGACAGCAAGCCACAGAAACACGCTTCATAGTCTCCAGGCGGAAGCCTTGGCTATCGAATGGTACACCGGGGCTCTATGCTTTACTACTGGTGCCGTATCAGCGGGGCACATGGCTTTTCGTTTAATGGACGGCTGTAGCTTTTGGTTCGCTTGTCAGTCACCGGGGCTAAATGGGATCACCAAGAAGGCTGAATCGGCATGATGTTACTGGCGAACCCGGTGTCGTAAGCACGGCATGACGGTGATAGCCAACTTGCCGCTGCGTAGAAAGCCAAAGTTTGTGTAGGTATTCGGCGTACGCCTTGCTTGACCTTCGGCACTAAAGTGAGTATGCAGGGTGAAATGTAGCGACATCTTTCCTGGTGGACTCGCTGGAGACTAATTAGCTTATCTCTCATACCGATGAGTTAGGAAAGAAGCGACAAGGTAGGCGCGGGAAGATGTACGAAGCACTGACCACGATACGTCAGCCCTAAATGTCTAGGCGCTTGCCCCAACATCTCCGTTGAATAACGCTTGCGGTGCGTAAACGTTGACGATATCGTTGTTCAAGAATCACAAGACAACCAGATGATAGTACGCCACCAACGAATCATAGTCTGGCAACACCTCTTTACAGTGCATCTTTCCCTAGAAGCACGAAGCTGTAGGCAGCGCTTCAAGCCACAATATCGTTCTGCGTCCCCGTGCACATACAACTGAGCAGATGACTATACTGGGCCCTCGGCTAAAGGCTGCTGCCTCCAGATCGACTCGCCTTTCCTCGCAGTGAGCGGAGGTGCTTATGGATAGGAATAGCGCGTTTCTTGGTTTCTAGAAAAGGATGACTGCACTTGTAAGTGTGAGTTCAACGGTTTGAGGCAGTCGGTTTATTTGGGTAGAAAGTGAGATCCAACAGTGGACACAGGGTATTTGCCATCACTTCAAGACGATTCAAGTATTAGAGGGAGCTTTTGGGTAGTTATCCAATACATTACAGTTGATGTCAGTTCTGAGAAACATCCAACTCACGCCAGATCAAGAATCCATATCTTCGCCTCACGAACGACTTCATTCATCTCTTGAGATGATTTTTCCCATGCATATCCATCTCCCTCCCTGTCTGAGCGAAAGTGAAGGCAAAAGACCCTTGACATACCCGCACATCACCACAAACAGAGACAACTCACTCTCACCTCGCACCTCAATGACAGCACTCGCCACTCATCGACACCAAACCCTGCTCTGCGCCCTTGGACACATAAAGGAGTGCCCTCCCACACTTCTCCTGCTCCTTCCTCTCGCCACTCTAGCAAACAGTTCCAACAGCACAGTAACAGCTCGTTACACATCTCACCAAGAAAGCCACTCGTCAACAAGACACCATACCACCGAAGAAAGCGGCAGCTAACGGCGAGGCCAGCGAAGGCGTAAGTATACCAAACTGTCTAGTTCGCCCGTCAACTAACACATTCTTTCTATAGCCATTCAAATGGGAGGGACCCAACGATACCAAGGTACCCCACCCACGCCGTACACCCAAAAGCCCGCCTCAACCCTCTCCCAACTAACCCAACAAAGCTCTTCCTCCTGACCCAAGGTCGCTACGTCAAACCAGACGAGTATGAACAACTCACCCAAGCCTTCCCAGGTACACACATCCCAACTCCCTTCCTCCTCCTCCCCCCTCCCTTCTCAAACTAACCACTCACTCACCCACCCAGGCACAACCATCGGCAGCATCCGCAACCGCATTTCTAGCCTGCGCGTCAAGCAGCGCGACATGTACGACTCGCTCGGCTGGATGCTACCCGAAGGCGGAGCGGGCCATAGTGCGAAAAAGCCGGCTGGAAAGAAGAACGTCACGCCTAGGAAACGGGATGCGGCGGGTGAGGCGGATGGCGATGCTGCGCTAGAGACGCCGTCGAAGAAGAAGCCGAGGGTTAGGAAGGCGAACAAGGAGACCCCCAAGAAGAAAGAAGAAAGCAGTAGTAGTGCTGATGGTAGCGGTAGTACTGATGCCGAGGAAGAGGAAAAGCGCGTCGACGTCAAGGAGGAAGTTGAGGGGGAGAGCTGAGATGGGCGACAAAGGGCTCATATCTCAGGGGGAGGGTACATTGACCGACCCGAGACATGAGATGTGCAACTGAGCCGGAGCTGGAGTTGAGTTTGACATTTGAAAAAAAAAACACCGGCACAATGACTTGAGCGAGGTACTGAAGCTCTCTTTTATCACAGTCTTCCGAATTCGAGGTCATAGCCCGTGCGCAATAGTATGAGCTCGTGGCTGTTTTACCTAGCACATACCAAAGATGATCTCCTCAGAGTGTGGTACTGGCTGCATAATCAAGAATGTGATCGAGGCTCAGAGATGAAATGGCTTGAAGAAAAAGAAGTGTCATGTGATTTGAATTCCTCTCGCTGTAATGACCCACCGAGGTATAGGTGCCAAAACGCCTGATTGTCATATCATCCCAATATTGCCTGTTCAACGCCATGTAATGCCTACAGTTTCCGAGCACTGAAAGTTGCAAGTGACTTCCGCGTCTATGTTCAGTACACGTGATAAGTTCATTTATCGCCCTTCTTCTTCCTGAGAGTCTGGCCTGCACCGTCAAAGTGTTTCGACTCTTTCTGCTCGCCTTCCTCCTCCTTGCCCTTGAATGGCTTGATCTCGTAGCCGAAGAACAACTTGCCTGGTGGTAGCCTGAGGGGCTGCGGACCGTTTGTGCGCCGTACTGTTGGTGGAGGGTTGGTAGACTGCCCGGCCACAGGAGTTGATGCTTGTGGAGTAGGCGCCTTGCTGCCCTTCTTCAGTAACTTGTGGCCGGCGGTGAGGAAGTTGGACGATGTTGCCTTAGCGCCACTAGCCGCGGTGGTTGATGATGGTGCAATTGCTGCGTAGTTGATGGCTTCCGCCATGGTGCCGTGGGAGTGTAGCGTTCCACCCTTGCCAGTCATGACGCCCTTTCCGCTTCGTGGGGTACTTGTTCCGCTAGTTCTCTGTGGCTCTTGGTAACCAACCGGTGGTGCAAAGTCAACGGACAGATCTGTCTCAATCGTGCAAACGGCCTTGCTTGGGTGCTCCGGTTTTGTCTCCAAGACAGCTATACTGTATACATTGTCGTTGTACGAAAAGGTGAATATGTCGCCAGTGGTGAGGCAGGAAAAGTTCCGGAACGCGTTCTCGAGCACGGCTTTGGGGTCGGAAATCTCAAGGAAAGATGAATCTTGTGGTTGCAGCTTGATAAAGGTACCAAGAGGAATATCGGTCGACTTGACTTGGAGGAGATCACCAGGTTCCAGCTTGAGCGTCTCCATCAGCCAGTATGGCAGGTAGATCTTGCCCTCCTCGGCAATAAATTCCAGCACACCTGCATGTGTTTTCTTTCCGTCTTCCTTCCCGTTGATCAGCTCAAAGAGCATAGGGTACGTGATGTGCAGCCTGGTGAGCTTGTCGAGAGCGCTGGGAGGGAGGAACACTTTGCCGCCATGGTTTGCCTCTGCGCGCTCCGGACCGGGCAGCATGACGATGGGATAGCATCGGAAGTATTCGTCGAAACGTCTCGGCGCGCCGCCGCGTCGAAGGGACTGGTACATGGCCATGGGATCGTCTTGATCGTAAAAGTTTGGGTTGAACTGCGAGGGGTGAGTTGAGATGCAGGGCCATGGTGCGGTCGCTCTTACCATATTGAATATGGATTCAGCTGACCCAGGCGGCGTTGGCGTGGGAAAGGAGTATTCGAATGAAGGCGAGTTAGGAGAGGAAAGGGCTCGCAAGCGGTAGAAGAAGTACATGTATGGTATTGGACCGAAGATGACGAACCACAGGTAACACTACGGCTAGCTGTTTGAGCCGTGGCCGCAGATCCCGCCGCAATTGGCCCAAGCTCCAGATTTGCAGAGCGCGCGAAGACGTCACTGCATTGACGCCTAGATGCTCACATTTTCGTCGACTTTTTCTCTCACACGGCGAGACACACTCTCTATCACTATGGCCAGCTCTAGTGGTACGTACAATCCCGCGCGTCCAAAGCGCGCCGGCGAGCAATTCACGCGAACCCACCACATGGGCACGGATGAACCGTCGACGAAGAAACCTCGTTTCGACCCACGCAACCCCTCGACGCTCGCCCCGGATGCAGAAGACGACGAAGACCCCGCACTAGAGGCCGATGTCATAGGCAAGAGCGGCGGCATCAAACGCAATGCGGTGAACATTGACGGTTATGATTCGGATAGTTCCACAGAGAACTTCGACGCCCGGGCAGAAGCGCAGCACAGAAAGGACAAGCCTCCAAAAGACCAAGACGATGATGACGACATGTTTGCTGAGGAAGACAAAGACGACGAACAAGATGGAGAGTCGCGGCGAGACCAGACCAACAAGAAACTGCGCTTCCTGGACAACGCCGAGATCGAAGGCCAGGAAGAAAGCAGTAAGTCTGGAGGTCACGTAGCCGTGGATTTCACAAAGGGCCCGAAAGCCAAGACGGAAGAAGCCGAGAGCAGCAGCGACGAAGGCGACGACGAAGAGCGCGACCGAGTGGGCTCGGACATGGACGAGGAGATTGGCGCGGGCGGCAAGAAGAAGCATGCACCCAAGCTCGATGCCTTCAACATGAGCGCCGAACAGGAGGAGGGACGCTTCGACGAGGCCGGCAACTTTGTGCGCAAAGCCTTTGATCCCGAGGCGATGCAGGATTCATGGCTGGAAGGTATATCCAAGAAGGATATAAAGAAGGCAAAAGAGGCGCAAGACAAGTTAGATGCTGAGCGAAAAGCCCGAGAGCGAGCCGAAGACTCCATCGTCACCAGCGACGTTCTGTCCACTCTCATCTCGCATCTCGATGTTGGAGAGACGCCCATGGAAGCCCTGGTGCGGTACGGCAAAGCGGCGCCAAAGAAACCAGCCAACAACTGGGCCAAGAAGAAAAAGGCCCAGACCATGGAAGTCGACGTAGATCCATCGCAAGAAGCTGCAGCGGCGAAAGCCAAGCAAATCATCGACTCCATCACCGAATGCGCAAGTCGGCTATCCGATCGTGGAGTTGAAGACGTCTATGAGCTTCCGCGCGAGTCTATCATGCGACAGTATAAGCGCGAGACGGGAGAGGACTGGAAGAACCCGAAACCGGAGACAGTGCAATGGGAGTTCCATTGGCTCAACGCGCCAGAAGGTGATATCAACGGACCCTACGACCAGGCGACCATGCAGGCCTGGGAAGCGAGTGGGCAGTTCGCAGCAGGCGCCGAGTTCCGACACGTAGGCGAGAGGGAATGGTCACGACTGCTCGACTTTGAGGATTGAACGGGTATGCCGTGAATGTAAGCACAGTCACTGTTCCCACTCATTGCGTTATCCTTAGAGACAAGCTACCTTCAGAAGCAGCGGAGCCAAGGTTCAGAAAACGACAGCTCGCGTTCGAGAGGGTCTCCGCCCAAGTGGCTGGAATCACATGATTTTCCATGCATGCGTCTAAGCGATCCTCCAAACGACTTCTGCTGTATTTAGCCAGTCGGAAACTTGATAAAAGCGGGAAGCCGTCGTGATCGCCTTGTAGTGGCAACGACGACGGCCGAGATCATTCCTAGTCCTGTCGAATAAGAACCACTTTTGAAGTGGGTATGCCGTGCGACGTCGCTATGTGTTGCAGGTGTTGAGACACGACCATTTGAAGAGCATACGGCGCGCTGCCTGATTGTGAATTGACGATGCGTTCGTTGTCAAGGCGTAAACAATGAATACAAAGGGATTGCTGTCCAAGCATACGTGCAGTGATATGCAGCGTCATTACAGTGCACATGTGGGATGCAGCGTTGGTGAACGGTACGTTGGGAGATGACTGGTGGCAACGTGCAGCTTACGACGTCTCATGGGCGCATCATCCAGCCCGAGCGCCCTTGCGACGACATGCCCTTGACAAGCAAGTGCCTCGAGTTCGTGAAGTTGACCGCCATGTTGACAACTTGCACGGTCTGTCTTCGCCCACAAGTGCCGGATCGCGCAGAATAAAGGCGCAAGTGTGTGTTGTGTTCCACGTTAGTAGCAGGGGAGCTAACGCTACGGCCCGCCACCTGGCGACTTCCACAGCGCCGGGCCATCCCCTTCTACCTTCTGCCTCTCTGCCCGGCCGACTGTTGTGAAGTTGGCCGGTCCATGGTGTCGTTCCGCGAGTAATTGGACAAAGGAGACAGGCATGTATGCCGGCCACAATTATGGCGTGACAGCGACCAAGCAGGGACCGCGCCCATGACCAGGAATCGGTTCAGGGCTGCGTGTTCGCCGCAGTGGATCTGGTAGCAAGATGCGGATACAATCATCTAACTAATACAACACACGAACCATGTGTGCTCGAGGGTGCAGCACTTGCAAGAGGGCGATAGTTTCCTGATTGGTGAGGGAGTACGAGGGCCAATGAAGCAGGCAACGAACCATGGCGCCTCACAGCTGTTTTGTCGTTCATGGTCCCTCGTCCCCAAGTGCGCTCAAAACTAGCAAGTATTGAAACCTTGGGTCAGCTCGGGCGGCCGCCTTGGTCCAATCTCTCTCGCGCAGTCGGGCCTCTAACTCAGGAGCGTGCGCACGTGTACAGCCGTCTCCCCGCGCCGTTAGTGGGCTTCAGCGAGACTTTTGCAACCCAAGCGTCGCCCTCTCTGCGAGTGCCTCCCTCGTCCCAAATAACACTACCCACCTCTCCGTCGCGTCCACGGGTCTTAGGCGATATTGAACCCTTCTGACGTTTGCTAGCCTGTTGTTCGTGGCCCACCCAAACGTGCGGCTCGAAAGGGGACAGTAGAGCTGGGTCCGCCTGGCATCCCTGATTATTGCCCATCACCAGCCAGCCCTCGACCACGGCTGCTTGACCCTCATCTTCCCCCTTTTCCATCCCGACGACAGTCTTGGACCTGTTCGCGACCGTCGCCTTCCGCTCATTTCACGACACCCAGAGCTTGGGCCACCTACTTTTACCTCCGGCCTAATTTTCTGCTGCACTTGCATCTCAAGCCTCACAACACGTCCTCTTTAACGACCCGATCCCCCCTAATCCTCACCGCATATAATGTACTCGTCGGGGTACGACCAGAGCACATCGCGGTCTCCCATTGCCCAACGAAATCAGCCCCAGACAGGCTCTCTCCATCGCATGCCTTCGCGCCAGTTCGACGCCTACGGCCAAGTCACCCAGCCCAACATGTACCAACAGGACGACCACCAGCGCGCCTACGATCAGCCTCGCAACTACGAGCGTCTGAACCAGACAATGCACGCAGGCAGTTACGGCTACGACATGGGCCAAGCCGCAGGCTGGAATACGAATGCCTTTTCGCACAACCAAGGCCTGGGATCGCTCGGAGGCGCCGCCGCCGCCCGTATTAAGTCGCAGCAGCGCGGAGGACGCAGCGCACTACCATCGGTAAGGGTCCTCACGATACGGCGTGGTTGACACGAATACTGACGTCCGATATAGGGATGGATGGACCAGCAGCCCCAGGGCTTGCCCAGCTTTGCCCTCGGCAATGGCAATCTAAACACCATGCAGAACAACAGCTACGGGCATGACGTTGACGAGGAGCTTATCCCTACTGCCATCGTTATCAAAAACATTCCCTTTGCCGTGAAGAAGGAGCAGCTTGTTTCGCTCATGACGGAGCTTCGCCTACCCCTTCCCTACGCCTTCAACTACCACTTCGATAATGGCGTCTTCAGGGGCTTGGCCTTTGCCAACTTCACGACTGCAGAGGAGACTGCTGCCGTCATCGAATCGATGAACCATTTCGAGCTCAACGGCAGGAAGCTACGCGTCGAGTACAAGAAGATGCTTCCACTTGCGGAACGCGAGCGCATCGAGCGAGAGAAGCGTGAGCGACGAGGTCAGCTTGAAGAACAACATCGGCCACTCGGTGGCGGTCTTCAGTCCCAGGCCTCATTCGGCTCCCTTGCCTCCCACATGCCCGCTACCTCTCCCTCGCCTGTATCAGCCATGCGGGGCAGTGGACAAAAGACTGTTGGTATGTATATATCTTCCAGACAATGCAGCACCCAGCTGACAGCCATCTAGACGTGGACCTCAACGACCCTCAATCCCTGCAATTTTACACTCAACTTCTCCTCTTCAAGGAGACCAAGGAGCGCGATAGCATGACTTTCCCCGCCACCCTGGCCCCTCTCCAGCGCCGCGTTGTCCACACCTTGGCTCATCAACTAGGCCTTGCCCATGTTTCCAAAGGCACTGGCGAGCAGCGACAAGTTCACATCTTCAAGCCTTATGACAACCAGGGCCTTAGCCCCCCTATGCCACAGATGCCTAGCAACCCTATGGAGCAGCCGCGCCGCAACCTCAACCGCGCCGCAACTACCGATTTCAGCGACGTGCGCGCCGAGGGTGGTTTCTACAACGCCTTCAACAGACAGCCATCAGGCCTACTCGGATTCCCCGATTCGCCTGGCGGTCTGAACGCAGTACCCAATCTTCGCGGCGCCAAATCTTACGCAGACCTTAGGTCGTACACGCCCTCACCTGCACCGTCGACTGCTAGCCACCCTATTGGTCGACCAGGCGGCATCTCGCTCGAAGGTCTCGGTTACAGTGGAAGCTCCACCAATCCCAATGGCACTCCTACTACGGGTTCCATGTCGCAGCGTGATGATGGCATGTTGGAAAGGGAAATGAACCGCATGCAACTTTCCTCGGGCTTTTCGCAGAACAACAGTCCCCGTTCCCTGCGACAGATGACGTCTTGGGACGCGCCAGGCCCGATCGGAGGCCACCGCAACTTCAGCTCCAACTACGATGACCGACCATCGAGACAACCTCGTGGACCCCTTCCTGAACGAGGACAAGGTTTCAGCCGCCCGCGACAAAATGGACATCAGAACCGCGGCAGCGACGAACTGTCATCGCAATCCAACGTGGAGATTCTTGTAGGCCAGTAATATGTCAGCACCACGCACGAAACGAAGTCGTCGCACGTATCATCACTCCTTCAACGACACGTGCGATGGCGCCCATGAACGAAACCGATGACGAACGTTTAACGGCCTATACCAACAATTTTGGCCTCGCTACTTACACTGGATTGACTTTACGATGCATACGAAGAGAATGATGCCACGATGGTAGAGACATTACATCCAGAATTAAATTGGGCCCGCGCCCCCACGCACCAATCTCGCATTTCACCTTTTGGATACAGTAAAAAAAGCATTTATGAACATATGGGATATGTTGTTACAAATTTATATTGAGTCGTATGGCTGCCGAGGATGTTGCAGTACTGCGTTTTGAGAGGAGGAAGTTGGTTGCATTTGGCATGGACTTGGACGTTGTCGGTTTTTTGTCTTTCACTTGTTGTTATTTTTGTTGTTTCTCTGCCTTTTTCCCTCTCAGTTCGATATTACTATAGTTTTAGGTTGGTGCTGGGTGCCTGGTGCGACAGTACGATAATGGAAGGCGAATAGTTTGAACCTGGCTCCACACCACTCAACCTTTTTGACTTGCAGAATGAAACTGAAATAGTTTGAATGGTGCTGTTCCTGTGCAAGCTTTTTTGTTTCTTGGATACCTTGGTGTGCTTTGCAAGTAATCAACTGTGGACTAGATGTGAATGCCAAGCCTCTCGAGGATCGCAAGACTGTTTCCATGGACCATTTTTGGAGCACATGTCCGATCACAGCATGCTAGACTATGGCCACTTGACCAGGTCCTCGCGCATGTGACTGCTGAATGCATCGAATTGGCGCAGAACATGTATCGCATTTGGTGAATTTCCCATCATGCCACCTCCGGCCGGGCCGATTGGATTGAAGAGTTGCGCAATCAGCTCCTATCGTTCTCCGTGCCACGTGTCTGGATCGGGGAAGTTTAAACTCGGAAAGTGCGTCTTGCATTGTGCAAGTGTCGATATTATTGAAGTCGCAAGTGTATTCGTCAGGATGAACATGCGGAGGACGTTGGCACTATACGACTGACAGGTGCAGGGCAGAGAGAAAGAGGGGCGAGTCATGCTAGCGTGTACTAAGCGAATGACGCTGGCAGCAGTGCGGTGAAGTTGATCTCATCGTTGCGAGCATACAACGCGCGACAACGCCGAAGCTACCTTGCGCCCGCCCCCCAGCTCCTGACCCGGACACATTGCGCGTATTTCCACCAAAAACACACACACGCACATCATATTCTCGTTTTTACATTGGTATCGCTTCACACGACCCGGATTCTGCGCCAAAAGTTTAACGGCCGGACTCACCTTTGCTCCGTTCCTTGCCTGCCCTCCAACATCGCCCTTCTTCTTCTTCTTCGACCCGCCTCCCACTGCCTTCCGGAACCGCCTTTTAAGAAGTCTGTCTATTTGCGCCCTTCGCTATCCTTCTACGATCCATCCCTTTGTGCGAGGCCACGGCTGCCTGTTTGAGAACAATCACCCAGTGGATTAGTAAAACTGCGACAACGGAACAACAATCCGGGCATTACAAGGCCTACATAATCGTGACGAAAGCGCGCGAAACTTGGGAATTACACTGGCAGCAAAAGGCCAGCCGCTAACCCCGCGTCGGCTACCAACGCACCCGAGGATTCTCTTTTGCGATTGGGTACGGATTTTACGAGGCTGATATCCGGTTGAGGCTCCCGAAGAAATCTTTCCACCACGGCCCGGGTGCATTGGATACGGTCCTAGTCATCTACACAAAGGCGCGCGAGCCCTCATGTCGAACCGCAAGCGACGCGCGCCCGGCGCATCCCCGCAGCCACCGACGCAGACGTACCAGCACGATATCCCCGCGCCGACCGATCAGTACATGAACTGGACCGACCCCACTGTGGGCCCTGAAATGAATTTCAACGATCCGCCGCTATACGGTGATTACACGGCGAGCTTGGGAGGAGGGGGGCACAATCGCGTCGTGTCGCTGGACGGGTACAATGATGGTGCTGCTGAGATGTCGGGCCAACTGGTGCGACGGAATACCAATCACCAGCTTGCCCCTGCCCCGCGCCGAAATCAATGGGATGGATTTGCGAGTCCACAGCAGCAGTGGGAAACGGTTGATGATGATGAAGAGTTGGAGCAGAAGGCGGCGATTGCGAAGAAGGATGCACAAGCAAAGCGGAAGCAGATTCCGCCGTTTGTCCAGAAACTGAGCAGGTGAGTAGATGATTCCTCTCATGCCTTTGCAGCACTATATACTAACTTGAACAGTTTCCTTGATAACAACAAGAACGAAAACCTCATTCGATGGTCCGACGACGGCAACAGCTTCATTGTGCTGGATGAGGACGAGTTCGCGCGCACCTTGATTCCCGAACTGTTCAAACACAACAACTACGCCTCCTTTGTACGCCAACTGAACATGTATGGTTTCCATAAAAAGGTCGGGCTGTCGGACAATTCTATGAAGGCCAGCGAGACCAAAGCAAAAGCACCCAGCGAGTACTACAACAAGTACTTCAAGCGTGGGCGACAAGAGCTGCTCTGGCTGATTCAGAAGCCCAAGAACCCTCCGACTGGACCGAAGCGGAAACGGGACGAGGAGAACAAGGGTGATAGCGATGAAGACCGCAAATACATTCAAGACACCGGAGGCGGAGGCTATGTCGAGGAGGTGGCTGTCCGAGGAAACGAGCAAATGGCCATGATACCACGATCGGAATACAACAGCTTGCGAGTTGAAGTTAGGGAACTCCAACAGCAGCAGAAACTCATCTCCAACGTTTTGACACAAATCAAGCGCCAGAACGAAGAGCTGTATTCGCGGGCGACATCTTTCCAAGCGTTGCACGACCGGCACGAGAATTCCATTAACGCGATCCTAACCTTCCTCGCAACCTTCTACAACAGGAGTCTAGAAGGTAATGCCAACGGCATGAATCTTGCAGACATGTTTCCTGCGGCGCGACAGCAACCTCATGGTAATGTTGTCGACGTGGATGACTACCCCATGCAAGAAGCGCACAAGTCTCCGCAGCTACAAAGAAGCAAGAAGCCACTTGCCATCCTACCGGCCCCTGCCCCTAACCAGCAAGACTATCTCGCGCCGACAGCCACGGGCCGCGCTACCACCGTAAGCCCGACCACCAGGCCGATTGGGAGCCCCGTTCCACGGTCAGGGAGTCGGCAGCAAGTGTTCAGGCCCTCCTTACCGCTCAATCGGCAATCATCTCAGTCTTCTTTTCCAGCTTCACACGGCAGAGACAGTCTATCTGCACCCGCACCGCCCGTCAAGGCCGAGTCGCCCTCGAACATAACTTCCTTACCCGAGAACGACGCCATCATGTCAGCGATCCAAAACGCAAACGCCAGCGCCGCCAACCACTCGACGTCTTCGGCCCCAGACTTCGACTACGCGGCCGCATTATCAAACTACCAAACCCAAGACGGCGCCGTGCCCCTCACCCCACAACAGCGCAACGACGTGCTCTCGCAAATTGTAAATAACACGGCCGCCCAAAACACAAACAACGCCCTTACCAATCCAAACCCGCCGGAAGTCGCGCGCCTGCTCGATGACCTCGCCCAGTACCAAGCCACCCAACAGCAGCTCGAGATGCTGCAAAAGCTGTCAGATCAGCAGAATTCCAAAATCCAACATATCCACGAGCGTATCTTGCCGCTTAGCCCGACGGGCCAGATTGAGGGCATAGGCGACCAGAATGGCTATTTTGATACCGCGGGCCTCGGGGAACCGGGCCAGTATGATCTCAATATGGATAATTTTGTCCATGATGAGGATTTCTTCACCGATAGTAATAACAACAACAGCAACAGCAACACTAGCAATACGAATCATAAAGGCAATGTTGGAGTACATGCAGATGTTAATGCGAGGGATACCGTGTTACCGGACTTTGGCTTTGATCCCACGGAGCCATTCGAGGAGGCGGGCGGCGATACGTTTACGTTTCCGGATACGGCGAATGGGGGCGAGGATCCAGGACACCTAGGCGTTTGTGGTGATGATGCATCTGCATCTACATGTGTATCTGGTGCTGCAGGTAGTGGAGCTGCTGCTGGGGGTACTAGGAATGTGGAAAACAACAACAACAATAACAATAACAATACCCGCCTCGAAAGTGTGGCAAGTAGTAACGCGACGAGTCCTGCTGCTACGGTTGAAGAGGTGGAAGACGAGACGAGGAAACGGAGTCCGAAAAGGAGGAGGAAATGATTGGGAAATGTCGCGTCATTGGCGGCGGCGGTGGTAGTGGTGATAGCGGTTGTGTAGAAGGCATGTGGTTGTTTCTCTTCCCTCCCTCTTTTTTTTTCTCCTTTTTTCTCTTTTATTCCCTTTTCTGCTACTTCTCTAAAGCTGGTGTTGAGCAAGGTAGACATGGACACAACGCAGCAAAGAGCGAGAATGCCACAACCTGCCTCCCCCCTAGGCCTAGAACGGTCATGTGTTTTGTCCTAAAGGCAAAGTCCCCTCTGCTAGTAATGACCGTTATGCAAAACATATCTTCTGAATGGCGTAGGAAGGGATTTTTCTATTTACTTACTTTTCTCTTCCACCTTGATGTCCAAGTCTGGATAGGGCAGGTGTCGTTGTGTTTTTTGGTTTTTCTTCTCTCCACACATGCATTTCTATTTCCTGGGCTCTAGCATAGCATAGCATAGCATAGCCCCCCTTACTTCACTTCACTTCACTTCACTTCACTTTACTTTACCTAGATGGCTGGAAAGGTGAGAGAGGTGATGAGATAAGATGAGAATGTTTATCGAAGATACCCTACTTTCACTTTTACTTTTACGTTTACTTTACTTTGCTCTACTCTACCCTGCTCTCCTCGTTGTAAACTCACGTATAAATGGAGGGATACATTGATGTAACTTGACTTTGCGTAGTGAGGAATGTAGGCCGGGGGAAGAAAACATGTCTTCATGTGTTCTTCCATTTGACGTCACGGCACGTCAATAGTGGTTTGGGATGCGAACCGAACCGAACCAAAGTTGAGTATCTGGTTTGTGAAATCAAGTCATGGCATATGCAGATTCGGTATTCATGCCACTCGCCCATGTACTCCATCCACCGCCACGTGCGCGTCGTCGCTTCCCTTGCCTATCAGCAGTGCCACGTATGTCACGGTGGGTCCTGTACAGCAGTCAGTCGTGAGGCAAGTCAAGTCCACTGTCGATGGAGCTCTGGGCTAGTTAGTCCTTGTCGTGAAGCCTGCATGGGCAGTTTTTTTCTTCGGCTTGCTTCCGTCCCTGTTGTGGTCGGTGCCTTGTACGCTTACTGGGCAGGATCAGCGTTACTGGACAGGATAGATGTCCTTTTTTTTTTGCTGGTACTGGTAGGGAACCTAGGCTGCTACAAAACGCTGTTGGAACATCATCCCCATGACAGGACTGGAGTGGAAGGGAATACGTAGCTTCCCGCCCTACATGCATGGCCACTTCACTCCCACCAGATACCCCGAAGAAAAGCACAGGCGTGGGGTCATGATAAGCATAAATCACACTTGACATTTCAACTATATATACATAAATGAACAAAAAAACACTGCCGCTGAATATTCCCTTACCCAGAACCCCATTTTCTCTA
This sequence comes from Paradendryphiella salina, assembly GCA_900634815.1. Taxonomy (NCBI): domain Eukaryota; kingdom Fungi; phylum Ascomycota; class Dothideomycetes; order Pleosporales; family Pleosporaceae; genus Paradendryphiella; species Paradendryphiella salina. Next base: position 8,778 of record LR132186.1, on the reverse strand, counting down.
TATCCAGCCCCACACGCACGCACAGCTCCATTTGAACAAAACGTACACCCCTCCCAGGCCTTACATACGCATACTCTCCGCAATAACCTTATACTCCTTCCTCTTCTTCTGCATACCCCTCCCGCCAAACCTCACCTTGGCAACGCCAATCCACTTGCTCAACCCGGGGAAAAGAATTCTCTCCGAGACATAAGCGGTGGCGAAATTGCCCAGCCCCAGGACCAAGATGAACACCTTGAACGGGGTATCCAAAAAGGTAAGTTCCATGGCGCGCATAACCCATTGCGCGGGGTCAAACAGCATGTACAAGGTAATAGCCAGACTAACGAAAATGGTAGTGATAAAAGGAAGGTTGCGGGACATGGGTTCGCGGTACGGTTTCCCCACGCTAAGAACCACAGCGGAGAGAATATACTGAAAACAGCTCGTGAGGAAAAGCGCCGTGTTCTGCGAATTGAGCGAGTTACTATGGTTCTTGTCGACAACAGGAGGTAAGTACCAATCCTGTTGTTGAACAAAGTGGAACGCGAGGTACTGGACGAGGATACAAAGCACCATTTGGCCGAGCAAAGGGGTTAGCACTTTTCGCGACACAAGGTTGGCCGTGGGACGCTTGCGGCTGAGGACCGGGTAGGCGCCTGACCAGCCCATGAAGATAGCAATGGGCAGGATGAGCAAGAGGTCGATGAAGAGGAATTGGAAGTCACCCAGGTTGCTGGCGCTGGCGTAGAGAAAGGATACCGAGCAGAATTGAATCGCACTGTAGAGACTCATGTACTTGAAGCAGCTGAAACTTGTTACGAGAGCGGCGCGGCCTTCTTTGATGACTTGGGGCACGCAGCTGATGTCGAATTGGCGGGACGTGAAGGGCGCAGCGACTGAGGCTTCGGCTTCCGAGAGCGAGATACCCACGTCGGCGGCTTTGAGCGCGCCGCAGTCGTTGGCTCCGTCTCCGCAGAAACCGACGCAGTAATCGATGGATTGAAGTTTCTCAACCAGTTCGTGCTTTTCGTCGGGGGACATGCGGGCGAAGACTTGGCCACAGACCAGCATTTCGCGGAGAACGGATTCCGAGGCGAAGTCGACGATCCAGCGGAATACATCGCCACTTACCGCGAGGCTGTAATTGCGGAGGTTGGAGATGTCGTAAGGGAGAGATACGTCAGCTTCAGGTGGTGGAGGAAGAGGCTTGAGAGTGTTGTCATCGAGCTTGAAGACTGGATCATCAACACTTTCCCAGCTGAGCTTTGACAGTGCTGTACGGGAGTCGCCTTCTTCGAAATGTGGAACAAAGCAGTGAGCTGTCTTGTTGATGAGACCACACTCGCGAGCAACACTGATGGCAGTAAGGATGTTGTCACCAGTGCACATGACCTTGCGAATGTTTGCGCGCTCGAGCTCTTCAATAACTGGGGCGGTGCTGTCCTTGAGCTTGTTCTCGAAGATGATGAAACCGACAAAGTCAAGATCGCTCTCAGCTTCTTCCCTCTTCATCTTTTGAGTTTTGAGCCAGTTGAGCTTCAGAATCGTCTTGGTAGCGCATGCGATGACACGGAAACCACGGTGCGTGTAGAAGGCGAGGAGCTCCTCGTAATCGGTGGGGAAGCTTCCTGCACGACAAATCTCCTTCATGACTTCTGGTGCGCCCTTGACGTAGACCTGCCCGCTCTTTGATCCGAATTGACGTACAATGACACTTGCCCTGCGGAGTTGCGAGATGAACTCAAATGATTTGATCACACCAAGTTCGACTTGCTTTCGGTTGGCCTCCTCGTCGACATCGTCAACGTCATATTCGCGACCAGGTGGCGGTCGAGCAATAGACGGTGACAGCTTTTGTTCAGGATCGTCATCGCCTGAACCACCGTTCTGCTCTCCTTCTTCGTAGCTCCAACCGGTGAAGTCAAACATCTTGACGTCAAGAGGGTCGCCAACTAGCTCATCATCGATCTTGCGTAGTGAGTGGCAAGTAGCCATGGTGTACAGGATAGTCTTGTGTCCGAGGTACTCGACGGTTGGATCGCGGTCATGTTGTGATGCAGGTAGAATATCATAGGAATCTGGGAGAAGCTCGCTGAATCTGTTCCTGGGTCGCTCGACTACGCGAACTCCCAATACATCCAGACCCTCTTCCGTGAGTGTACCGGTCTTGTCGAAGCAGACGACGTCAAGCTTGCCACCAACGTTGACTCGCTGTGGGCTGATACAAAAGATTTGCTTCTGCTTTAAACGCGATAATGCGAAGCTGGTGCCGATGGTGAGAGTGGCGGGAAGCGCAGGAGGAACGACAATAGTGATCAAGTCCAGAGCGCGCACAACGATCAAGTGCCATGCAAGTCCAAGATGTACAAAGTTGATGAATGATGCAACAAAACCGATCATAGCAATGAATGCCATGACGGAAATGTAGCGGAAGGAGTCGCGGTAAAATTTGAACCCGGAGGGTTTCGGGAAGAGCATCGATCTGACCAGTGCGCCTTTGGTGGTGTTGAAACCTGTGCGAACGACCATGGCCAGTGCAGCAGCCTCGTCGTCGACGTGATCTTCGTGCGGCCTGCGAGCGCGGATGATTTTGGTTCCGCTGAACAACATGTGGCGTGCGACTTCAGGGTGGACTGCTGAAGCGCTGAGGTCCAGCAGATCTAGCGAATGGTTGGAAACGGGGATCTTGGAAACGGGGATGGACTCGCCCGTCAGCATGCTCTCGTTGACGATACAGTCTCCAGAAAGTAGCAGACTGTCGCAGGGCAATTGAGTGAGCGATGGATCCGTGACTTCGTAGACATCACCAGGGACAAGCTCGGCGGAATCAACGTGGGTCCAGAAGCCGCTGCGCAACACACGAACGTCGCACTCGAACTTGGAGACTTCGCGCAGTCGCTTCATAGAAGCCTTGGTTTCGATCAGCGTCGTAACAATGCTGACTGCCGAGATGATGAAGATGGCGCATGCGTAGTAGTAGTACTCGTCGAGAGACCAGAGGATCAAACTTGCGATCTGGAAGACATAAAAGGGATGGAAGACCTCATCAACCAGGAGCTGGCCAATGGTTTTTTCAGCAATGTCAATCATATTCTTGCCAAAGACCAGCTCGCGATAGTCGCGTTCGTCATTGTCGAGACCCTCGCGGAGAGCTGAGACTTCGGTCCAACTAGGATCCTTCCAGGTATTCGCCAGGACAAATTTGTCTTTGATAGGGTGATATACGAAGCGGATGTAACGGTAGTCCAAACACCTCAGCTCTCCAATAAGCGGATCATCCTCCTCGTCCCATTCTCTCGGTTGGCCCTTTTCAGGGTCTCCGAAGACGGTGGACAACGAGCGGCCGTACGTCTGGCGGTTGACGTGCTGTAGCGCAAACTCTCCCCATTGATTCTCTGTGACAATCCAGTCGCACTCTTTCAGAGGTGACGATTTTCCGACTATGGCGACCCTCCATCGTGGCAACCATCTAAACATGAGCCAGGCAAGGCCCAGAGTCGCAATGCACAGCAGCGCATAGAGGGCGTATCCGATAGGCGATGTCTTGAAGCCCGCGATGACAATGGTGAGGTCCTCGGTCACGATGTAGATCTTCTGGTTCGATCTGCGCCCTCTCCAGTCGATGCCCGAGCCTGCGCTGCCTGTCGACGAATGTCTCCTCAACAACGGCCTCTCCGAAGACTTCCTGCTGCCGCCACTCGATTTTCTGCGCGACGGCGACGGGGATTGCGACGATATGCCTGCCTCGAGATCCTCCATATCCTCCGCAGTGTAGCCATTGTACGCGCTCTCTCCGTCTTCCAGTATCGCACTATCTTCGTCCTCGGTACCCTCACCTGAATCCTGCTCTTCGTCATAGAATGCGAAACTCGTCAAGCTCGCGCTCGAATCTGCGCGCGACCGGCGGTGTCGGAATCCGGATATGCTCGTGGGGACGCTTTCGCTCATGGGGCCGGAGAAGACCTGGATTTTCGGCGTCAGCTGCTGGCCAGGCTTCCTACCACGAGGGTTGTACGAGGGGCGGGGAGGAGGCATGGACGCGAGTTCGTATACCTCATCTTGCGCCATTTCGACATCTTCCATGAAGCTTGCCCTGGGCCTATTAGTCGCATGTCGCCTTGAGGAGGCTGTCGCACATACTCGCTGATATGGGAGCCGCGGCGATACATGCCGCTCGATCGTCGAGGCCGCCGCCTCTCGGGGCTCTCGTTGTCTGCCATGATGCTGTGTGAAGATGATGAGTCATTGGCTACCGGGCCATGGTGCATGTCGAAGAAACACGATGTTCTCTAGGCGCGTTTTCGTTTGGTTGAGATAGGCCGTGCTTAGCTATGACGAAACACGGACTTCCGCTAGTCAGGGCCCGACTACCGTCTCTGGTACTCTACACCCGACATCATGGTAAACCAACCGCCATTTGCAAAAAGAAACCATGCCAACCGTGATAGAGTGAGCGACGGCATTCGAAGGCCAGGCAATTACACATCCCACTCACACGTTTAGTCGATATTGCAAATCTTCGCTTTCGCATGGCGGGATACTCGCTGCTGCCGGTTTCGTTTGGGTATACGTGCCAACTACATGGGGCTTGTGAGTAATATTGACTTTCTTCTTGTGGGATGCAATGCTCCAGCTGCTACACAGGTACTGCGTCAACGCAAGAGCTGTTCAGCAGTGCGTTCGTTACCTTCAACCGAGGCCGAGGTTGCTAAGACAACGCAATTGTATATGCCTTGTCCAGTGCATAAGGCGTGAAGCAACCAAAAGGCCGTGGAAGCTTCATTGTTTCGTACGCCTTTCGTTTGTGGAAACAAGACAAGCTGGGATTTACGCACTAAAGCAGCCGTTTTACAACTGGCCCAAAGTTACGAAGCTTCATTACGTTGCCAGTGTCCACCGAGCTTCGTAAGCCTGATGTTAGCCTACAGCTACCTTGCGCGGCTTGCGGGTAAGTCGGCAATTGGAGTTGTCAACGACATGTTGGAGTGTGCGCGTTATCTTCTGGTTGTCAAGCCACAGGACGAGTGGCTGATACGGAATTGCAGAAGAGCAACAGCACCAAAATGGCGTGTAAGCCAACATCAAAATCACAAAGTTGGAATACAGGGAACACGAACTAGTCTGAGTCTTGGAACTCGAGGCCAGATTCAACAAGAGGACGAGATATGTCCCTGGCGAGCAGCAGGTATGATCCTTTTTGTCTCGAACAGCAATGTTCATGGAGGGCCGCTCGTCGCTAGTCGGAACCTTCATACTCACCCTGGGAAACAGAAGGCCAGGCTCTACCCATGGAATCAAGTGAACATGTTTGCGATACTGCAGTCTCGGATGTGTATATCAAGTGACCAAAATATGAATCGACGGCTAGAGTAGACTTTCTGATATGCTGGTCACTGTACCATTGAATGATAAAGCGCCATAATAACCATGCTTCAGTATTAATTCTTGGCTCGATACCATTCGGGTTATGAGTAAATACATCGTGAGGCGATCCAATGCGATCCTGTGATTACCGTCGTCCGCTAAAACCGGGCCCTGGTCGCGGAGACACTGCTGCTTGAGGGACGCACCGTCGAACATGTCGTGGGGTTCGGGTGGTGTTTACTTGTATGGCTGTTCCCGATTCCATGAGCACCCAGAAAATGCTCCCGTAGACACAGCAGGCGCACAAAGGCTGAGAGCATGAAACTGTTGAGGCCTAGCCTGGTAAATGGTTGTATTGGACACCGAAACAGGTACAAGGCGACGTCTCATGGGGCTGATTCTGATATATACGATACAAGAAACAAGCAGCGGGATCCTGTGGGCTACCGCCCGACGAAGTGGGGGAGCACGGACTGATATGGTGTGGCCCGGTGAGTAATCTCAGTCTCTTACTTTTGACACATTAGTAACATCCGTTCGGATAGCCACTGTTCAAATGGCGGGCACATCCTCCAACTTGGGGGCTGCCATTGTAGTGGGCTGCGGTACTTCTGCATCGATTTGAGTAAACGCACAAGAATGGTGTGCTGAGCCATCACGATGCAACCATGATGCCTACTCGTAGCATGACCGGGTCAATCATGACAGCTGCGGATATGCACTGTGGACACTCTGGTCAATGTCGGTAACCAAAGAAAGGCAGTGGTGCAACGGTTGCGCGCCCACAATTGCTTCAGTTATACCGCGTGAGGGAAACTCGTGGTGCGCAATGGCGTGCTACTAGGGAGCGAAATCTCCGAAGGTTCAACTGCATATTGGGCTCGCGCACATATCTCGTCGAGACTAGCCGTGGGTGTAACCTGGCTTAGTACTCCACAAGGCTGAAGTGCATATGCGTATCTTGCTCGAAGTTTGACGGGAGCACACATCGGTCTCTTGCGGTGATCTTGCGGCTGAGTTTAGTGGGCGAATGATGAATCGGAAATCCTTGAGTCGATATCCTGAATAGTTATTCGTAGATAGCGGGCCGCCACCAGATCTGAGACAGTGGAGGCTTGATGGTACAAAGTCGTTATACACCAGTATGGCGCCCTGATTGATGGACTACCATTTCTCAACACTAGTGCTTTTTCTCTGCTATCGGCGATTGCGGGTACAGTCAAGAGCGATATGCCACATCTGGGTCCAAAAATGAAATAGAAGGCTTGCCTTGTACAGACGTTCTGGTCCAACGGTGGAAGTGATAGCGGGTCTCGGTGCTCCTTCTGACGGTTCCGCAGTCGTCTCAAGCGGTTGGCAGCATGGCCCTGGGTAGGCTCAGTCACATGATGGGAGCCAATAGGATGGGTCGTGTTTCCGGGCGCGCGAAACGAGGATGCATGTTGACGTATGAGCGGCGAGTCAGGCATCGATGGAGGCGTAGCTTGGCTGCTAGCTTACCCACACAACAAGCGCCAAGATGCAAAAACTGTGGTGATTGTTTCAGCCGCGCTCTATGGGAGCGTTCTGCAGGTGCAACTTGCACAGAGTTTGCGTGAGCGTGGTTTCAGTTCATCTTGAGGAAGCAACTTTTGGCGGCACTCTGAACATGTTGCGCGCGCGATTTGCACGTGCCTTGCAGCACCAAGTGCGGGAAAGGCGAGGAGGGGAAACACAAGCGTCATGAATAGCCTGCAACGATGTCGGTTCCTGCAAGTCTCGCCCGTTTGGGCATAAGGGTGCAGACGGAGGTTCAGCGTGTAACCCGCACCGAGCAGTCGTTCACACCGACCAGTGGGCCCTGGACATCCGAACAAAGCGGTGTCGTTGAGCGAGTCCGCTTGGTGCAGCTTGCCGGTCAAGCATCCACGCTTGCACAGACAGTGGAGTAGGATATTCGCGAGACCAGAGAGGAATGGCTTGAAAAAAAAAACGCTGAGAGGCTGTGGGAGGGTATGCAGCACCAGAACACGCCATGCCTCTGGGACGCCCGGGCATTCGGCTGTAGACGAAGAGGGGCGCCAGGGCCAGGACCAGGGCGCGAGAGAACATCAGCTGGTCTACAAGTGGAGCTGCAGGCCACGAGGGCGGTGTTGGGGAAGCATCAGCAATAATGACGATGCAGGAGATGAAGCCACAGGCCCTGCTGTCGGCGGCGTGGATTTGCGATTGGCGATGCAGTAGGAAACGATGCGTTGCCTTGTCTTGTCGTAGAGTTGGACGTGACCAACGACGACGACGAGGATTGCGCTACCCCCCTGTACTGATGGTGCTTCCTGTGGCTTTGGACGCGTCGGCCGCATTGATTGACAGGCTGTCGTGCAAACAAAGGCAAGGTTATAGTTGCTCGAACTGCGTGCTGCATGAAATTGCTGCCGCCGGCGCTCCATTGTCCGCAACATGGAATTGGCTGACGTCTTGGTCCTCGAAAGGAGGCGGGGAGCATTCGGTCGCGGAGTGTTGAGAGGCTCATTAAAGCGGACACCTGGGCCCTAGATAGAGTTTTCCCTCAGGCCATGGTAACGGTCGCGTCTCCCGACCAGACAGCTTCGGCTACTGCTACTGCTACTGCTACTGCTATTGCTATTGCTACTGTTGTCGCATGTCAAACGGAAGAATCATAGGCAGGCTACTCACTAACGGGCGTCTACAACCCCGTCGTTGGACAGGTATTCAGACCTGGTACTGCCAGGTTAGTATAAACATGGCAAGCCCACGCACTGATTGGAGTGCGTCTCAGCCACGCGCCAACGAGCAAGTGGATGCAGCTTATTTCAGGCGGCATGACGGCGTGCTGGGAAGAAACTGATGCCTCACGTGCAGGCCGGCGTCCGCAGCTGCAGACGCAATGGTCATGTTCAGTCGGGTAGTGTGGCATGGTCAAGATGGCCATTCTGCGCCAGCACTGGGTACTAATATAGGCCGTAGATGACGCCTGCGCTGTCGTGTGAAATGGTAAAAGGAAGGCCGCGACGGACCGCTGACGTCTGTTTCTAGACGAGCAATCCGCATGCTCCTTGCTCCCTGATGCCAGTTGCTGCTTCGGCCTCCGCACCCAACAGCCTCGTGCAGTGCTCCGCGACCATTTATCATCAGCGTCCCGCCTCTCTCCTGCAGGTCCATATTTCCTGCACCAGACTATAACTTTGTGGTTCCTCGCGCTCAGACGCTCTTCCACTGGTCTGCGCGCCCTGACAAGTAGGTGAATTGCAGGCCTTCTGATCACGTTGGCACCCAATTTCGCACTAGCAGTGCCCCGCCCTTAATCCCCAGCACTGCCGTCACTCAACCCCATCGTCGCCTTTCCTCGCTCCTTCACAAGCTGCATATCCTTGCCGTCAATTATCTTTCAAGCCCCTCTGTCTGTCCTCTCCCCACCAGCCCGCCTCCCTC
>LR132185.1:0-44938 GCA_900634815.1 Paradendryphiella salina | reverse complement strand
TGATGTGACCAGCTCGGTGATGTGACCAGCTCGGTGATGGTTTACGTTAGTAGAACTTAGTAAATTTTATAAATTTTATAGCTCTTTATAATAATTATAGTCCTTTAGAGGACGTAAGATGATAATGATTAGGATATGCAGATGGAGGTTATGGGTGGAGGAGACAGCTTCCAGTACTTTGGCTTTCTTCTTCACAAGCAGGCCAAATCTACCAACTAAGATGGCGTTATGAGCACCTCCGGGTTATGCAGACAGAATGGCGACTGGAACTGCCTCGAACAGATTTATACCTTCCAGTCCAACTCGACTGTGTATTAATCAAAACTGGAAAAGGAAGTAGTCTAGAAAAATGAAGTAAATACCGCTGACCCCAACTACTAGAAGCCTCTGACGGAACTTTCGATAGTGAACTGGTCGAAACGAGTGACGACGCTATTGAGCCCTCGGAAAAAGGCAAATAACAAGGCGCCGGGCGGAGTCTGCTTATCGTGCACTCCCAGTAACCGACTGACGTGGAACATTGATAATTTTCTTGAACAGGAAGATACCCCGTTGTCTCGCGCAGCTTGGAAATCATGAGAGCAAACAGCTGAAATCCCCGCGATCCCTAACCTACAGGTCCACCCTGTCATTTCTGGGGCCTGGACCGCCACAGGCTTTTTCGTATGCCCGCCACCACAGTGCCAGATTAGCTGCAACCAACAAGTCCATCATCTTCAAACCCTCGTCTTCCAGAATCATCTTGCCTAATTTTGCCTGCTTGCCGCCGATACCTCCTCCCGCGAATTCCTGGCCCAGGGAGAGATCTAATCTATCTTCAGGACCTTCATCTCCGCTGAACGATAGCGTTGAATTGCTCCGAGTAGATCGATTTCGGCGGAATATAGATGAGCGCTTGGATGCCTCTAAGCCTCGGACCGCAGATCTTTTCGGACCACTTGGAAGATTGAATCTCAGTTCACTCAAACTCGTACACGTGGGTGGCGCTCCTTGAAGCCCTGGAACGATATGGCGACACTATTGCAATGATTAGCGTTGTACATGGATCATTGTGGAGCAAGGGCTGTAGCTACCTTCAAAGATCCTCCACCTACGCCAGTGGTAAACTCGCATCGTCCATTCCATGGGCTCGTAAAGACATAGCCGCGAAAACTAGTCTGTCTATCAGAGACTTGAATGCTACCGTATGCCTGATCTTCATGGGTTGAGAAGGAAGGTGGGGACAGAGACCGCAGGTCCATAGAAGGCTTCACGTCCATGGATGGTCTCTCAGTATAGCTACTTTTGGAACTGGGCCGAGCGTTGTTGTAGTCGTAAGAATAATTTTTCCGGTGCCCAAAGGTATTTCCTAGATGCTGCGATCCTTCTAGCCAGATGCGTCGACGAAATGTGTTCTCATTGGATGTCCGACGAGCCCCCTGCGGTTCCAGTGTCGCGGAATGTCCTTCTCGCTGTGACCGAACAGAATAGCCACTATCTCGACTTATCAAAGGAGGCTTTTCGGAAGTTCCAGAGTTGAGAAACTTGGAGTAGCCTGGATTGAATATTTCGAGGTACATGGGTGCTCCTATTCGCTTCTTGTTGTTGGCGTCTTTCAAAGTCGAGGACGAGATCTCCAAAATGGGTGGATCCTCAATCCGGGCAACGTTCCATTGAGCGCCAGATGCTGGATCTCTTCGGATGAGGGTGAGTGATGGAACCTCACGCGGCGGGTTCTCGGACCGTCGGCGTGGCACAGGGAGTGGCCGTTTGCTTTCTTGCTGATATTGGCTTGTGTCGAATGAACGTCGTTGGTTGTTGAACTTTGGAGCAAGCATCCCAGATGTCTGCGAATACCGTCCTGCATTGATGTTCTGCTCATTTGAGTAGTTGTCGACTGGTGCTAAAATGCCGGGCACAGGCTTTCGCATCGGGGCAGCAACGGTGGTTCCTGGTACAGCTTTCCGCTGAACAAGTGGGGCAGGAGTAGCATTGGAGGCTAGCAGATTCCGGTCCGAGGTTTCTGGATCCCTAAATTCTGGAGGGTCGATGAGGCGGACATCCTCGGGTTGGTTGAAATGAACAAAGTACAGTGAGCTTTGAATGTCTTGTGCGGTCACCACCTTCTCCCGCGGCTTCATTGGTGAGAGAAAAACATCTGAAGGTGTCAGGGTCAACTTCACAGCAATATTGTGACAGCCGTACCTTTGCTGCCAGGAACACGTGCGATATACAGTACTAGCGGCTCGTTTCTCACGTGAGTGGGATTCCTTGGGTAAGCGGGGGGATTGGAGGCGAGTGCGGTAAGTGATGAAAGCGACCTCGCTTCAACTATGGGTGCAGCCATTAGAGCGAGAGAAGAGGAGACTGGTGGTGGCCGAAGAAAGATGGATGGTGGCTTAGTAAGTTCTGATGAGTGCTACGAGGGACAGTTGTGTAAGTCGTGGGCGGCGTTGCCTAGGACATCAAGAAGCAACCAACACCGCTCAGGTTTGTGCTTACGGCCCAGTGGCTGTGCGTACGCGTCCCCACCAACGACAGATATCGTGGGCAGCAGATGCGTGGGTGTCTTGGCCTATTGCTGCGCAGGGCAAGAGACGAGCGCATCAGGCGAACACGCATCATCCACGGGCTCTGCGGACGAACGAGGCTGATGCTGGTGGTGAAGGAGCCGGCAGCCGGAGCACGCGAGTCTTGTTCGCGTTTAGTCGAGGCCCAGTAGTGGCTGGGGCAGGCCCACGGGTGGAGCGGGCAGTCTATTGGCTGCTCAACCCCAGGGTCCTAGCGCTGAAAGTGTCTGCGAAATCTTGGCCCTCATATCCATTTTAACCTCGATTTTCGCGACCCGCACACGACACGCCCGCCCTGCCAGCTCTACGCCCGGCATCTTTGTAGAGATCCACTTACAGTATCACGGGAAGCAGTGTGAACATCTAGTTTGCACGTTATGGGCGACAATTTGGAGGTATGTGGTGGGGAAGAGATCGCCGGTCCTTCTCGCCGCTAACTGAAAGCTGCAGGAGCGATTGAAGAGCCACGCGCGGGCTTTCGAAGGGCTGATGTCCTTGATCCCCGCAAAGGACTACTATGGCAAGGACGAGAGTATCACCAGCGTATGCACCTCTCCGCCCCTGCGCCCCCCGCTTCGTGCTGACATAAGGTCTGCAGACGCAATGGCAAAAGAAGGGCAAAAAGCAGACGCTCGAGGAACGACAGGCCGCCAAGCGAGCGAAGCTAGATCCCGCCTCGCACAAGAGCGCCAAGGACGTCATGGACGAGAATGCACTGAAGCGGAAGCGCGAGTTGGAGGGTGAGGGTGAGGCTGACGTCTCCGAAGCCGACTCGTCTGATCTTGATATGAACATTACAAAGGAGAAGCCTCTGGAGGGCATCAAGAGCAAAGCAAAGAAGCAGAAGACCCAGCCTGCCGAGCCGGAACCCGAGGAGAACGACGAGGCCGCCGAGACACGCGCCCTATCCAAATCAGAGGCCAAGGCTGAGGCCAAAGCAGAGAAGCGGAGAGAGAAGAGGAAGGAAAAGCAGGCCAGGAACAAGCAAAAGCTCGAGGCCAAGAAGGCACAAAAGACGGCCTTCGAAGGTCTCGCCACCACTGAGGAGCCCAAAGAGGACGAAGACGTAGACGAGGACCAAGAAAACGACGCGTCTGCTGACGAGCTCGAACACCCAGACGACGACATTGAGGCCCTCGATGTCAGCGGTCTCGTCGAAGAGGGTCAGTCTACCGCACCCTCCACTGCTGCCAATTCCAATTCCTCTGCAGCTTCCGTCACCTCCGCCGCCTCATCAACGTCGTCGATACCCCAGTCGACCGAAGAGGCGCCACAGAAGAAGGCTAAGAAGCCATACACAATCGATCCGCAAAGTCATGAGAATTTCAGGGCTCGATTAAATGCAAAGCTCGAAGCCATGCGCGCAGCACGCAAGGCAGACGGTCCCGACGGGCGCCCTGCACGGAATCGGGCAGAGCTAATTGAGACGCGACGGAAGAAGGAGGCCGAAAGGAAGGCTGCTAAGAAGGCCCTTCGTCAGGAGGCAAAGGATGACGAGGCCCGCCAACAAGCAGAAGAGCAGCTCGCACGGATAAGAGGTGGCTCAGGCTCGCCTTCAGTTTTCCCAGCCAGATCACCGGAGACTGAGCGCAACTTCAGCTTTGGTAATGTAGCATGGGACGGACAACAGCTCGAGGGTAACCTCTCTGGATTTTTGCAATCAAGGAAGAAGAAGGGAAAGTCGGACGCGAAGACAGCACTCGAAGCTGCGCAGAAGAAGCAAGCTCGCATTAACGCTTTTGATGAGGAGAAGCGCAATGACATCCAGGAGAAGGACCTGTGGCTCGCTGCGAAGAAGAGGGCACAGGGCGAAAAGGTGCTTGACGACGTAGGCCTTTTGAAGAAGAGCCTCAAGCGTCAACAGAAACAAAAAGACAAGAGCAAGCAGGAATGGAAGGAGAGACTTACCAACGTCGACCAAGGAAAGGCGGCAAAACAGAAGAAGCGTGAGGAGAACCTCAGGAAGCGAAAGGAAGAGAAGGGCCAAAAGGGCAAGAAGAAGGTCAAGAAGCCCGGTAAGAAGGTCAAGCGGCCTGGTTTTGAGGGCACCATGAAGGCGAGATAAACATGAAAGTGGATAACAAAGTGGTCATGGACAAGGACGTCGAAAATAAAAAACGGATGGTGGCATGCGCACTATTTGAAAGAGCATTTGGCGTTTGATACCATATTATGGCTGGCATCTTAGGAGCGTTAGGAGTACATGGCCTTGAATATTACGATGTCTTCTGTCATGAGTTTAGTATGTTCTTGGCATGCCGCATCTCCTGACGCGGAAAAAATGGGATGTAAAATAGCATACTGCATCACCATGAATGCCTGTGCGTCTCTGTTGATGTGTTTACAACTGATAATTTCTCATCTCAACAATCCCTTGGATGGATATGCTCGTGTATGTTGTACTGATGCATTGACAAAAGAAACCTGACAAATGCTATGTCAGATAGAACCACTCTTCTAGTATGTACAATGATGTCGCAGCGCTTAGACTCGGTTATCTGTAAGGCGCGTCCGCACGAGCAGCTGCAGCAATCTCAGGCTCCCACTTGTCTCCGTTTGCCAGCAACTTCTCCTTGTTGTATAGAAGCTCCTCTCGCGTCTCAGTCGCATACTCAGCGTTGGGGCCTGGGCTTCGTTAGTACAGCTTCATGACGTTCGAATACACATCAACCGTACCCTCCACAATGGCATCGACAGGGCAGCTCTCCTGGCACAAACCGCAATAGATGCATTTTGTCATATCAATGTCATAACGTGTGGTCCTCCTGCTGCCGTCCATCCGCTCTTCAGCCTCAATTGTGATGGCCTGCGCAGGGCAGATGGCCTCGCAGAGCTTGCAGGCAATGCAGCGCTCTTCACCCGTGGGGTACCGTCGCAGAGCATGCTCGCCTCGAAAGCGGGGTGAAATGGGACCCTTCTCGAATGGGTAGAAGATGGTGTATCTCCAGAAACGTCAGATTTGGCAATTAAAAAAGACAGCAAGCCCGTAGCTCGCCATACGAGGACTACTTACGGTGGTCGGAAAAACTGCTCCAGCGACACATACATGCCACGAAACATCTCCATGAGCAGGAAGTACTTGCCGGCGCGATCCAATGCACCTTCACCTTCATCCCATCGCTTTGGCTTTGGTAACCGGAAGCCTGGCGGTGGCGGACCTGCTGGGGTGGCGGCACGGGAAAGCGTGGTAGAGAAGAAGGCGACCGTGGCGGGCGATGGGAGGCGTCCGGACGCGAACTGTGGTGACCGGAGCAGCGTCGCAGCTGGGCGACTGCGTGCCAACATTTGCAATGGCTTTGTGCTGGCCATGGTGAGCGTGCTGAGGTCGCGAGCGGGCAGGGTGTTGCTGTCGGCTTGCGGAGGATGTCGTCAAGCTCGAAACTTGAGGTCGTCGCTTGTAACGCGGAGGCTGCGATTGGCCGGCAAGTACAATGACGGCAACGACGATTGGAAGGCAACTCGGAGATCAGAGATTTGCAATAGACAGTATCCAAGCGTCCGTGAGGCAATTTCGCGCTTCAATCTGACTGTTGTTACTGTTGTTTGTTATTCCTGAAGGTGCGCTTGATCGCTTCCTCCTGAAGGCTTCCTGACGGCTGACTAACGTAATGTAACTTTAGTCTGAAGTTCCAAACTCTAGTCGAGCATCGACATCACCACCCTCCACCGACCTCGCTATCTCGCAACGGTACCCTCGAAATCGCTTACCATGTTCCGATCAGCAATCTTCAGGTCCGCAAGGTCCGCCGTCCGCGCTGCACCACGATGCCAGGCCGCAATGGCTCGCCCCATTGCGCGAAGCACCTTCGCTCAGCCAAAGCAGATCAACCCCTCCGTTTACTTCCAGGCCGTACGATGCTACGCCGCGAGCGCTGGTCTGTCACAGGAAGAGGTCACAGGCAGGATAATGGACCTTTTGAAGAACTTTGACAAGGTAATGGGTATGCGCTCGAATTTTAGGTCATGGCTAACCCTATAGCAGGTCAACGACGCCTCCAAGGTAGCTATTCATTGTGCATAAGCATCTGGCGGGGCATGTACTCATTTTCTGCAGCTTAACGCCGAGTCTCACTTCCACAACGACCTCGGTCTAGACAGCCTGGATACCGTAGAAGTAGTCATGGCAATCGAGGAGGTTTGTCGTAATGCCTACGATATGCGCAAGGAAGGGCTGACAGCGATGCAGGAATTTAGCATCGAAATCCCCGACAAGGAGGCTGACGCTATCCACAGCGGTATGTGTCCCAGTTGTGACTCGAAGCATTCGACGTACTGATAGTATTACAGTCAAGCAAGCAGTGGACTACATCCTCGCTCAGCCCGACGGTAAGTTTCAGTTTAGTACATATCGCATTCATCTATGTTAATTCGAGAATAGCGCACTAAATACCATCCAAACTTGGGTACTGAATCGGAGAAGATGGACGTGGACTTGGTAGTCGGTTCTACCGGCATTGCTATATATATGCCTCCTTGTAAAACAGTGGCCGGGGTCGGCACCGTGTACTTCTGATAGAATTGACGCTATCCACCTCCTGATATTTTGACTGCTGTGGTGTTGGAGGCCAAATTATTTCACGATGAGGCGTGCGTAACTAGTCTTGGCACACCCGAGACCAAGCACCCTGTCCGCTGATAGCTGTGACACGAGATTCAACCCCAAGTTATAACTTGCACAAGCGCCTGCGATACCCCCCTATTATCTTTAGACAGCAGCGGCCCGCTACTTCCACTCCTCCCAGCCTTCACCGAAAGTCCCACAAAATCCGACACCGCGTATGCGCTGCCTAAGCGTCCTCATCCCTGCGTCCGTCGAGGAGCATCATCCATAATTGCAACAAGACACCCCACTAGTTCCACAACCACACCTCATGGCTTCGAGCTCTGGTCTGACGCGCCGGAGAGGAGGCGGCGGCGGCGGCGTTACAGGCAACGGCGAGGACGAGAGCAGCCGGATCAGTTCGCCAGCACCGAAGCGCAACGACGATCGTACCCCCGAAACATTGTACGAGAGCTCCGAGAACGGCCACAAGATCGCATTCGACCCGCGCGACATTAGCGAGAATGCGGAAAGGAGCAAACAGCCCAAGTTGACGCTCATGGAGGAAATTATCCTCATGGGCCTCAAAGATAAACAGGTGTGCCCAACACATGCGGAGGGCGGTCGAGGTGCCCTAGGCTGATGTATGAGAATAGGGATACCTTTCTTTCTGGAACGACAACATCTCATATGCGCTACGAGGATGCATCGTCATAGAATTGGCCTTTAGAGGCCGCGTGAGCATGCAGAAGGACTCGAATCGGCGACGGTTCCCCCTCGCGGACAGAGTTATTGAGGTTATTGATGACACGTTGACCGGAGAGGTCCTGTTGGACGAAGCCCTAAAGATGATGAAGTCGAGCGAGAAGATGAGTGTCAACTCGTGGATTGACCTCATGAGCGGTATGTTTGCAGCGCACCATGGCAACACGGGGGGTTCTAGACGCTGACCATACGCACAGGAGAGACATGGAACCTCATGAAGATTGGCTACCAATTGAAGCAAGTACGCGAACGACTCTGCAAAGGCCTCGTCGACAAGGGCATCCTGCGCACCGAAAAGAAGAACTTCCTTCTCTTCGACATGGCTACACATCCCGTTGCGGACGGTGGCGCAAAAGAGGAGATTCGACGCCGAGTCCGCAACGTCCTTACAAACCGCACCGTTGTCCTGCCAGGAAGCCAATTCCTTCCCGAAGAACTGGAGTTTAGAGTCCTACGAACAATCACCATGGTCTGCGCTGCTTATGCTGCGAACGTACTGGAGAATGCCCTGACGACTTTGGGCCATGAGGCGCGAGAACGAGCCTTTGCTCAGGTGGACGAACTGCTAGCGGAGTACTCGCAGTATCCCTTCGCAAAGCGACAGGGAGGGTCACAAGGTATTGGTGCCAACCTGGGTCAGCTCATTACGGATGAAGTCAACGGATCAAAGGACAAAGAGCTGCAGCTTGAGGTAAGTCAACATGGTGTGCGCATCTCATTTAACAAAGTACTAAGTAATCTTTCATAGGTGGTTGCTGCATGCTTGAGCGTCTTCACTAGGCTTGACTCGCTACTCTGAGCGGACAAGATATGTCACAAGTAGCGATGCCATAGCGCTGCAGGTAGGCGCAAGCCTCAGGACCAGCGAGACTTGACGTTGAGAGCATCTACCGTTAGTATACCAGGGGCACATAGCCGGTAGACTTGTAGGCGGCAATGTGTCCGGGCAGGTGCTGGAAAGTGTAGGGTCTTGTCTTGTTTTAGCGTTCATGCAGCAGTGCTGGATCTGGAGGCGAGGGCGTCGGAATGCGGCCAGGTGGTACCCAGGTAGTACCGCCAGATGCTTCTTGTTCTTCTACTTCTACCTCTACGGGGCGGTTTTTTTGCGCAAAATACAATATTTATTCTATGTGGTTCAATGCAGATTACACCGTGGCTTGCGAAGCAAGTGTATGCGCTAGCATTCGTACTTGATTCGACCCACTAAAGTGTCATTGGCGCTGCACGTGACGGATGCGTGGAGTCAACGGATTGCGGGTGTACTATGTGGAAACGGACCGCAGGAATAGCAGTCCTCTGCTAGCAAGAAGAACCACAGTATGCAGAGATTGTGTGGCTGCGCTCTGCGTCCCGGACAACCTCAAGGTGTGTTTGGCATTCCGGGACTGGCTGGCTCGGCGCTTGCAAGCGGGAACGAGGCGACGGAGGCGCAAATCCATCAATGCCTCTGCCTGACACACAACACATCATTCCGAGCTTATCCACGGCCGCGACCCCTCATTAAGGTACCGCAACCAGGTGTTTCGCCGATTTAGGATTCTGCCAATACTTTCGCCTGTGAAAGCCGTCTGGACGGGCTGCTGCGCGCTTGACTACCCGATCGGCACATCTTTCCCTTGACAGCCAAACAAAGGCCCAGCCCAGCCTTGTGACCTGTGACGACGCGCAAATTGCATGCTCCCAGAGGTATGTGTGTTTTTTTCTTTTATTGTTCCCTGTGAGCTGTTTGTTTTCGTGACGGGACGCGATGGCGGCGGCTGCACCCTGAGATGGCGTCGCGCTGTTGTTGCTGTCGCTCACCCGCCCCCATTGAACTGACCCACCCACGCATCGACACATCCCCATCCATCACTCTTGCCCACCTGAATGCCTCGGCTCTAACCAGGGCAGCTTCACGCAGGTCGCTCCTGCTGCGCGCATTGGAACCCACCACGCCATGCCCTCTCCGCCGACTGCCGATTCGCAAACACTCGACTCGTCCCAACAGCAGCAGCACGGCGCGTCGACAAACGGCACCAGCGGCGACGGCGCTGTTCAGCCCCCCAACGTCCCGGCTGCCATGAATGGACCAGAAGGCGCGTCCAACGAAAACAACGCGATTCGAGACGGAAAGCAAAAAGCTAAGGCGGTGATGGCGGCTTCTGGCCTCAACCTCAGCGGCGCGCAAGGAGATATGACATCGCCGGCACAGCCCGAGGCCGTCAACGGCGTGTCACCTAGTAGAAAGCGATCGCGTTCAGGAACCCGTAAATCTTCGAGTACCCCTTCCCAGGACAATGGTGCCCAGCCCACAGCCTCGCAGAGAAAGCTGCTAGATCACTATATTGCGCGCGACTTGCTGGACAGTGTTAACAAGTACGAACGGAATAAACATTCTGAAAGAGTCTATGGCGAGCTGAACGACTTGCGCCATTTCTATCGCGACGAGGTGTATCCCGTTCGCCGACAAACTCCCGGCGCGGTATTTGGCTATGGCTATGCCGGGTACGGCAACGGCGTGACTGACATTCCTCCCGATCCCAGAGACCCTCGTGCGCTACCGCAAACCAAGCTACTGTATCCCAAACATGCCAAGCGCGCTGGCCGTCGGCTCGCTCCGCAATTGAAAGTCTCCAGAGATAAGGGGGCGCAGCAAGCAGACCAGATTGAAGAGCTTGTACCCGTACGGCTGGATATCGAGTTGGATAGACTGAAGCTTCGCGACACTTTTACCTGGAATCTGCATGACCGCGTCACCAATCCCGTCTTGTTCGCGCAAACACTCGTCGAGGACTTTCAAATACCCCCAGAACTACGCCAGAATGTAATGCAACAGATCGACCGCGAGATCCACGAGCAAGTACAGGATTACTACCCTCACGCCTTCTTTGACGACGAGCCATTAGATCCCCACCAGCCATACTCGGCCTACAAGAACGACGAAATGCGGATACTCATCAAGCTGAATATCACAATTGGTCAGCACACCCTTGTGGACCAGTTCGAGTGGGAGATCAACAACCCCCTTAATGCGCCCGAAGAGTTTGCGAGACAGATGGCCGTCGATCTCTCTCTTTCTGGGGAGTTTACTACCGCCATCGCCCATTCCATCAGAGAGCAGTGTCAGATGTTCACCAAGAGTCTCTACATCACAGGACATCCCTTTGACGGGCGACCTGTGGAAGACACAGATATTCAAGACAATTTTCTGGCCTCTCCACTTCCTTCAGTCTTCCGCCCAATGCAATCAACCAAGGACTACCAACCTTATCTCTATGAGCTCAGCAACGCTGACCTGGAACGGGCCGAACTCTCCATCTTGCGCGAGCAGCGACGCCAGAAGCGATCCGTGAACCGACGCGGTGGGCCTGCACTACCAGATCTCAAAGATCGACAACGGACTGTACGCACACTGGTTGTTTCGTCAGTGCTGCCAGGAGCTGCAGAGACTATCGAGGACAGCCAGCTCTTCAAGGCGACACGGAAGGTCAGGGAAGGGCGCCGTCGTGCTGAAGGCAGTTCAGATGAGTCTGATAGCGACGAGTCTGTAATGGAATCTCCTGCGCCTGCTCTGATGACTGGAGGCACTGCCCGAACTCGTGGTATGCGTGGCGCTGCTACTGCTGCTCAAGCTGCTATGCGCTCGGCCATCGGACGCTCAGCGACACCCGAGGTTTCCACTCTCCAGACCCATCACGAGCCACGGGCATCCAGATCGCTGAGATATGAAGCACGAGAAGAAAGTGTTTCTGAACCCACGACGCTCCTAGTCAAACTCCGCATATCTCCAGCAAAGTTCAGAGAATGGCAGAGAAATCCCAGAGCATTCGCAAAGCCTATGATAGCTCCCGCGCAAACCCCAGCACGAAGCACACCCACCGCGAACTCGATGCCGCCACCACCATCACCGGCCATGCCTCATCGCTCTACGCCAGCAGCACCCGCATCAGCTGATGTTTCTCCTCGCCCGCCCCCAACTCCCACGCCAACTACATCGAACAGCCAGCGGCAATACAGACCAGATGGTTCAATGGAGGCGCCTTGGCCGGCACCCCCGACTTCACAACTTGTAAGATAATATTCAACAGTCATGTAAACATGTTCCTAACCTCAAGAAGCCGCCCCCACCCCCATGGCTCCAACAAGGGCTACAAGATCTTCGCGATCGAAATCCCGGCGAGCTCTTCGAATCTACAATGCGCTACGCCGTCATGAACGAGGCGGCGGAAGACCCCAAGACTGGTGCGACTGTTTCCAAACAAGTAAGGATAGACACATTGACCCCGAATACGCCATTGCCTGCGAACCACAAAGCCTACTATCTACCCCGAATTCGATGCATGGATTGTCCTGGGAAACTCTACAATGCGGGGCCTGAACAAACTGTCAATAACTTCGAACTTCATCTGAAGAATCGGGCGCATACGGAAAATGTCCGAAAACGGACTGGCCAACCCATGCAGGGCTAATATGTGCGAGGCCACATCTCGCCTCGCAAGTTGAAAATAATACTGAAAAAAAAGCATAGCAGGTACCTTTTTTGTCTATAAGCAAGCGTATTTTAGGGTAGACTGTCCCATGTACAAACATCGGTCCGGATTGGGAACACGGAAATACGCATACAGAGGACGTGCTGGTACTGCGGCGTTCTCATTTGCTGGCTATTTGCTTTGAAGTTGTAGCCCCAAGGTGGATCATGACTCTTTACAGTGAAAACAATTTCAAAGAGGTGCCATTTCTCCGAGACTATATGGAACACATTCCTACTTTGCTGGTGCCAAGGTGCTTTGTAGGATACAAGGATTGTTGATAATCTCGACAGCGATGAAGGTAGAAGCCAATCGCACACTTAGTCTACACCACAGGAGCATTACCAAGTGTCGTTCTGTTGAGCTTGTCCTGGTATATATGCACTGTAGGCTTAGGATTTTGTTTGTTTATTTCAGAGCTCTTAATACACTTTCAAGTTCTCCAGTCAAGCTTCGACGTCACGTGTTCGGTTCAGTTGTACCTAGGATACCTCATCGAATCGTCATGATAGTCAGAGCAACCATCTTCCTCACCACTCTCCTCGCCCTCGTCATGAAAGCCCATGCCGCCACACTTCCCATCCGAATCCTCACGCACAATATCCGTTATGCTGCTGATCCGCCTGCCACTGGCGAAGAACCCTGGTCGACTCGTCGACAGCTAATACTCAATGAGCTTCACAACCAAACGCTACACAATCCAGAAGCTTTTATATGCCTGCAAGAGGTACTCAATATGCAACTTGTTGATGTCATGAATGGTCTCGGCAGCGAATGGGCATACATTGGCGTCGGACGAGACGACGGAAAGACGGAGGGAGAGTACAGTCCTGTCATCTACCGAAAAGCGGTTTGGGAGTTGGTAACATGGCAGACTGTTTGGTTGAATGAGAATGGGGCTGTAGGAAAGAAAGGATGGGACGCGGGATCGGTTCGCATCGTGACGGTTGGTACCTTTAAGCACATTGAAAGCAAGAAGACCATGGTGGCCATGACCACACACTTGGACAACGCCGGTGCCGTCTCCCGTCGTGAATCTGCTAAAATCATACAAAACGTCACTGCAAACGTCACATCGCCGTCGACCAACCCTTCCGGATCTGAACTGCCCTTCTTTCTTGCCGGCGATCTCAACTCGGAGACTTCGGGCGAGGCTTACCAGATCTTCAACGACAAGACGTCTCTCCTACAGGATACGAAAGAGCAGGCTAAGTGGAAGTATGGCGACGAGTATACGTACACGGCGTTTGATGATAGCGTCAAGACGTTGATTGATTTCATCTTTGTGGGACCGCGTGGCAAGGGCAACTGGATGGTAGACGGATATAGTGTACTACCCAACAAGTTCGAGGATGGAGTGTATAGTAGCGATCACAGGGCGGTTGTTGTGGACGGGGTGTTGCAGGTGTAAGAAGTTGGGTCCTGCGAAACTGTGGATCCGGAGGCGTGGGATCAAGGCTTGTGAGGGTCTCCCACAAAGCGCACAAACGTATGACTGTAATTCATATTCATTACTCAATACCCTGTCGGCATCAGGCTCCGTCACCCTGGTCAAGAATTCAATGTGCGACATGCTGAGATGACCAGGATGTTGCCCGTTACGCCAGTATTCCTGGTGACGTGACAAAGCAATTCGATGAATCCTATGAGGCACTCAACAGCAAGGCCTAGACTACAGACTTGTCACAAGCGCAGATGCCTGAAGCGGCATGATGCATCCAAACTTGGTAGGGGGATCAGGGCACAAGTGACGTTGTCAAGTGATGGTCGTCATTGGGCTTTGGCTAAGCGAGAGCTCGAAAGCACCCCACTGAGGGGCTGCCTCCAAACACAGGAACGACCTCGCGCACCACTCCAATTCTAGTTCCTGGACCATCTTTCCACACCTCAACTACATTCAAGATGGCCGTCGAACCAGCGACTGTCGGTAAGCTCACCATTCAATGCCCACGCCTCTCGCCAGCGCCGCACGCGAGCAGTCGCAGAGCTAATACGCACGGCAGACTACTCTCTGGCGAACCCGGATACCATCACCAAATACAAGGTTGCCGCCGACATCTCCCAGAAGGTCCTCAAGGAGGTCTCAGGATGGATCGCCGCCGACGCCAGCATTGTCGAGCTCTGTGAGCGCGGTGATAAGCTTCTCGACGAGGAAGTCGCCAAGGTCTACAAGGGCAAGAAGGTGCTCAAGGGCATTGGGCACTGCACCACCATCTCACCGAGCGCCTACATCACCCCCTACACCCCCCTCAAGTCGGACGCCGAGGAAGCCGCTACCACATTGAAGGAGGGAGAGGTGGTCAAGATCCAGCTGGGTGCTCAGATCGATGGCTTCTGCGCCATCGTGTGCGACAATGTAATCGTCGGCAACTCAGGAGAAGTCACCGGACGCGAGGCCGATCTCATTCTGGCTACACACTACGCAAACGAGCTCCTGCTGAGGTTGATGGTACCCCCGAGCCTTGTCCCCCACGCTGATGAGGAGGAACAGAAGAAGGCGGCCACAAAGAAGCCCTACACCCAGAGCCAAATCACCAACATGCTGGAGAAGGTCACCAAGGCGTACGACTGCAACCTTGTCGAGAGCACCACCATCTGGCTCTTTGACCACAACGAGATCGAGGGCAAGAAGAAGATCATCCTTGCACCTGGCGAGGGTGTCAGGGGTGACGGTCTGCCCGAGGCTGGCGAAGTTTGGGGCGTTGAGATGGGCGTCAGTCTGGGAAGCGGCAAGGTCAAGAACAACGGTAACCGCACTACGCTGCATCGCCGCACAGCTACCACCTACCAACTCAAGCGCCCAACTTCACGAGGACTCTTGTCTGAAGTCGTTAAGAAGTTCGGAACTTTTCCCTTCAGCTTACGACAGCTCGAGGATGAGAAGGGCGCCAAGGTCGGTGTTGTCGAGTGCGTCCGAACTGGTGTGCTTCGCCAGTACGAAGTTGTCGTCGATAAGGACAACCAGCCCGTGGCTCGCTTGTTCTCCACTGTTTGTAAGTTTGCAAGATTTCGGTAGACAGCAAGCATCATTAGCTGACTTTGAGGCAGCAATTGGCAAGAATGGCATGCAGCGCCTAGCTCAGCCCTCTGCTATCGACACCTCCAAGTACAAGTCCGACAAGAAGATTGAGGATGAGGAGATTCTCAAGATTTTGGAGCAGCCCCTTGGCAAGACGTCGGCAAAGAAGAACAAGAAGAAGAAGAAGAAGCCCGCTAAGAAGGCTGCCGCCGGGGGCGCCGCTGCTGAAGAGGAGGAGAGTGACGACGAAGAGTAGGCGTAAACGGCAGAGATCCTTCTCACCACTCACTCTTTCCAAGGCGGATCCGGACGAATTCAATTGTTTCGAGAGCACGAAAACGATATCGCAGGGAAGACACGTGTATGCTGCCCAAGAAAAATGGAGTACCATGTACTATGAGAAATGCCCATGATTTAAGTAGAAGCGATAGTAACACCCAAAAAACCCCCCCCCCCCCAAAGTTCTCCGGAAATATCTAGGCCCTCCTTGTAACGAGATGCTGAAACTTGTGTGGTGGACTAAGCGATTTCGATGCGGATATATGTCTAGTCGCTGCTGACTGATGGCGGAAGATATGGGTTGTATCCTACTCAAGACTCCTAGGAGATGATGTTCTGGTCTGCCTCGTACAAGGCTTCCAGCGACTGTCTGGGCAGACTTCCCGTTGCTAGGTCTTCACCGTCCACATGTCACGACAATCACTACTGAAAGGTCCTGTTGCTATGGAAAGAGTATGAGTGCTTTCAACATATCGGTTTGTCTAATCTTTCGATGGATTGCCAAGAGCACTGAACAGGGCCAGGTAAAGCATACGAACAAGACTTACCCCTGAATCGACGAAGAACAAACTTTCATGTCCAATGTACGCGATGGTGATGGTGACGGTGGTTCTGGTTTCTAGAGTTGTATTCAGGCCCAGATCTGGAATTTTTATGATGGCTGGGGGCTGGTGAAAGTGAGAGGAGGACCTCACGGAAAAAGCGGAGGTAGATTTCCTCGGACCTATCCAGGCCTCGTGTAGTAGTGGTAGTAGTAGTAATAGTAGTACCCTTAGCACCACCAGGCAGCCTTGTGACACTGGCTAGCAAAAATAGTTTGTCTTACCTTGTAATCTTCTCGCTATCGATAGACTAGGTTCTAAGTGCCCACCAGTTGTTGCGACATGCGTGAATGCGTAGGGGGCTGACATAATAAGAAGGGCCCGTCCAAGCGTCCAGGGCACCCTCGAGCAACCTTCAACGGCTCTCATTCTTGCACTACCGACCCACCAACACCGGGCTCGGCATTGCGGCGTGTAAAATTCCCGAATAACACGTGGAGTGAGTGTGAAGGTTTTTCCATCAAGCACGGCGCGCTGACCAAGTTGTAGTTTCGCCATGCCGGCCCTCCGTAAGTCTGCCCGGGAGCGCGACTTTCGATCGCAACAACGATCCAGCACCACACCGTACGCCTCACCCACCGGCACTCCCAGCGAGCCCGCCTACGAAAAGAAGCAGCGCTCAATCACTGAGTGGACCGAACCTCAGCCACAAAGCCTCGCCCCATCCTTCGAAGAGCACGGTTTTGCGCGGCACGGCGTCTTGGAGAATATGGCCCCCCTTGGCGTACCTCCAAAATCGAGAGACAAGCAGCGCGCGCGCGCCCTTGATGGACCGGCTCCGCGAAACTCGCTGCTGGAAAAGGTGAATATGGGTTTTGCCGACGAGGTTGGGTCTACGCCAGAAGTCACTCCCGCTCCTGAGCTTGAGCCGGACGATTTAGATCGGCAGGACGAGGACGAGACGCAGCCCGGTTTTCCTGGCCTGGAGGACGATGAGGACGACGACTACGAGCCCAAGACCAAGGCGAAGAAGAAGGTGAAGGTGTCGAAAACTCCAGTCAGGGGCAAGACTCCGGTGCAGAATAAGACACCTGCAAACGGCAAAACGCCCGTCAAGAACGGCTTCAGCAAGAGCAATTCAGTTTCAGCGAGTCCAGCAGTGCAGGCCATTTCCATGTCGGAGCCTGTCGAAGCCACTACACAACGTATCCAGATCGCGGTGAATGACGCTATTTCCAAGGCCAACAGCACCAGGGGCAGGCGCTACGTAGGCATCGCTTTGAAGCGCGCCTTTGAGCAGAGCAAAATCGACACAGAACTAGCCGAGGCCATGGACGCAGTAATTCACGAGAGGAGCACGACTCAGCAATACTACCGTTTTCGCAAGTTCATCAAGGATATTAAACACGAGGAAAAAATCAAACTGGGTCTTAGTAAAGATCGGCGTCATGAACAGCAGGCCGCGACGAATCACGGTGCTTCATTTTTCGGTCAGCAACCATCACCCAGGGCTAGCAGTGAAACCGTTCCTGATGATTCTGTCTCGGCAGCGTACGATTATCAGGACCGGCATCTTATGAATTCTTCTAGTTCGGCGACCAACAATACGCACAAAGCTTTACAATCAGCCCTGGATCAAAATTCTACGACTGCTCATCCATTCAGTACCGCACCCGCCTTACCAGCAGTAGATACCTCCACAGGGTCGACACCAAGGATGCCCTTAAAGTCCCCACGGAAACGAACCACTACCAATGGCAAAACCGCACAGGATCTTGCTATGGACGTGGACGGTGGAATTTCCACCACTGCTCCTACTCCAGCGTCAAGGACGCCCGATACTGGTGCGAGCGATTCTGAGCTCTCAGATGTCAATGAAGAGATAGTTCAGAAGGGTCCGCCAGAGCCTGTGCAGGTCAACGGAAAGAGCGTTGCACCAGCGCAGGCTGCTGGACCGAAGAAGGGGAAGAATATCGCAGCTGCGCGCGCTGCTAAAAAGGCAAAGGCCAATATGGGGAAGCCGTTCGGCAAGCATGCCTACAAGCAGCAACCACTCACCGCAGAACAGCAGGCGGAAGACGACCGAATCTATCAAATGCGCAAATCCATGGTGGATGAACAGCCAATCCGCCAATTTGATCAAGCTCCTCCCCCAGTGTCAGACGTTCGCTTTGACGATGAGATCCTTGAAACTGAGTCTTTGACCGAATCTCAAATCGCCGTGGGCCCACCAGTGGACTCTGATCAACCACGACGCCCTGGGCGAGCTCCAAATCATGGCACAAAGCGACACCGAGAGGACCCATTACGGTTTTCTTCGCCTCAATACGAACCAGCCGCAGCGACGCGACCTTCGACACCAGCAGTTGGACCGGCACCCAAGCGGGTCAAACTCACCAACGGCCAAGGCGCCAGGACCAAGCGATCGTAAGTTATTTGCATTCTACTATTTCAGCATAGCCTTCAATTTTATGAAGACGTGGGCCTATGCTTGCATACGTTTCAGCACAGAATTCTCAGCGCCGACTGAGCAAGCTCTACGTGTTTGCATCACACAATAGCATGAGTCTCATCAAATCATACGACTAACCGTTACACACGCAGTCCCGTCAAAAACCGAGATGCAGGACCTATTGCTGGTGTAGCATTTAATGGTGGTGGCGGTTCGAGACAGTTGGGGCCTGATGACAATGACCCAGTAAGTGCCACTTCGAATCCCGAAGCATCCAACCACACCATTCCTCTTCCACCACACAACCCATCAACCATAATTCTTCTTTTCATCTCCCACCACCAATGTTGCTCACTACAGATATTACACCCCTCAAATTTCCATATTCTCCTCCACTTTCAGTCCTTTCTTCACCTCTAACGGAATGTCAGAACTCGCCACAGTCAGAGAGCGACGACTTCTGCTCCGCGTGTAGGGGCGCGGGCGAGTTTGTGTGCTGCGAAAACTGTCCACGCGTTTTTCACTTGCTATGCTGCGATCCGCCACGAACGCAGGTACCTGATGGTGCTTTCTACTGCTATGAATGCAACGCGAAGTTTGTCGTACCCGACGATTCCGCGGACGCTTATCCTGGCCTGGGGCCGCTTTTCAACAAGCTGGAGCGCACCAATCCTCGCGCATTTGCCTTGCCTCAAGACATTCAAAACAACTTTGAGGGCGTCTCAGCACGCCCTGATGGCTCTTACTCTGAGGAGGTCAAGAAGTTCCCTCTGTAAGCGTGACGCATTCCGTCGCGTGATTTTGGCACTAACGTCACAATAGGGCGAAGAACAGTGGCTATGGCTACCAAAAACCCGAATACACCAAGGTTATCGACAGCGACCATAAAGTCATATTGTGTACCCAGTGTGGGGTGTCGAGCGGCAACAAGCGCCAGATGCTCAAGTGCGACTTTTGTCACGCGTACTGGCATTTAGATTGCGTCGACCCGCCTCTCGCTAACCCGCCACACATCAGCCTTGAGGCATCACAGCGAGATGCCTGGAAGTGTCCTCGGCATATTGATCATGATCTTCGCAGTGGTTTACTCGTGCAGAATGATCTTAACCCCAACGATGAAGACGTTGAGATGAGCAATGCCGCGCCGGCTGTTCGGGTCGCGCGCAAAATTCGAGTGCGAAAACAGTCAGAGTACATTGAGCCAACATTCTCACGCGGCATGCGCAACAACGGCTTGATCGAGATCACTAACGATCCTGATGATGACACTGATGGCGAAGGCAACTACGTGTTCGGCGACAATGATCCAAAGGACCTCAACTCCAAGATTTTCCGAGTACCGGAGAGGGGAGTCATCCTCGACTTCGTCAGCAAAGTCAAGAGGTACGTACAATCACATCAGCACGTCATCATTCCAGGCACTAACGCATCGCCCAGTGGTCGTGTTGTGAAGAAGTATGAGGCACAAAAAGCCGCGGGGGCTGCGACACAACGCAACGCGCCTATGCAGAACTACTTGGCACATTCCATCGAGCAACGGCAAGCAGCACTCACCCTGGCACAGCTGGCAGGAAAAGAGTCGGACATCAACCTGAGTGAGGGCAAAGTCCAGGCGCTCATCTACGGTCTCACTGTAAGACCTCGCCCTGCGCCCCACCGGCCTTGTTTTGCGATCACCGGCGCTAACCCATATGAAACAGGCCGAAGCTCCTCCGAATGTCATCGCTGCCATGGCCAACGCAGAACCGCCACCGCCCTCACAACAAGAGCGCGCACAGTTGGAGATGCTTCAACAGCTCATTCAGCGTCGGCTTGGGGCTTGAAGACTACTGCTGCTCCAACAACACCGGATCTGAAGCTTATCATTTAGCCTGGTTGTCATGACGCCACCGCGCAACCTGGACACATCTGGACCCGAAACAGCCTCATGCGTTTTAACCCAGGCAACTCTTCTCCTCGTACAGACTTTGTGGAGTTTCTCTTGCCAAGATAAGTTGCATTAGTAGGCATATATACTGGCCATGAGGAGGGCGTTGCTCTGCTCTCAGCCTACTTGGTTCGACAACTTGCAAGTTCGAACACGACACCTCGTTCGCTAACGGACGCGCGGCACGGTCCTTCGCCGACACGTCAACCATTTTTTGTTCCAACCCCTTTTTTATCTTGCGCAAAGCGAAAAGCCCGTTTCTTTTTTTATTACGCCCACATGTCCCTCCACTATTCATACTGGGTGGGTTTCTTTATGATATCTCACCCCAACACGATGCGTGCGCACATTTCCGGCGCTCGCACCTAACAGCTCATCGTCATCTACAGCCGCAGCCCCTGGAAAGAAGACAAATGTGAAGGTTGTTAGGGAATTGTTGCGCTTTTTGAACGCTGTAATCCATAAATGCATAGCGTAGGAGTTTTTCTTTCTGATCGGGCGAGGGGCCAAACTTTTTGTTTGTATATCCTTAGCTCTTGGGTGGAGGGGCTTTGTTACTCGCTCCTCTCTTGTATTTGACGTTCTATGGCTCTTTCTAAGCAGAGAAGGGTAAGGGGGAAAAGGAAAGGACGGCTGCTGCTGGTACTACCTACTACTGTCTACTTGCGAAAGCTTGCATATCAAGCCTTTTGCTTTTGGGAGGAGGGGACATTTTGCATGGTCAATCTTAGGAAGACAGAACATGTAGGCTTATTCATTCAGTCAAGCTGCGAATAGGAGAAACGGTGTATGGTCTTGTCAGCTTCACGCTATCTTCATCTGCTCGTGATTGTGGTTTGCCCTGGATGTGTGAAGCTTTTACAGCTGTTGATCCGGGGTGGAAGGGAAGGGAAGGGGAGTGTGGGCCGACTAAAGATGTGCCACTGGGGTTCACCATGTGTGACACGTTGCAATGCGTTTCCGTGTGGGATGCCGGATCAAGGTGACACAGGGACACGACGACGACTACTTCTGGATCGAATGCCTGATTGACCAAAAGACAACGAGAATAGTGAAGCGCACAGGGACGAAAAGGCTGACTGGGTTTAATTTCCATGTATGATTCGTTCCATCGGCTCGCCTAGCGCGACATCAAAGGGCCACTGCCCGGCCACCATGTTTGCCGGCCAATCAGCAACAAGGCTAGCCGCCTACGAAATCGTCTTTATGCGAATTCACCCTCTTATCTATATGCCCTGATGTGGGAGGCATCAAGGTGGGCAGGCAGAAAAGCCGTTAGGGAAAAAGAAGAAGAAAAGGAAAGCTACGTGGGGAAGGCTTATGGCTTATGGCTTGCAGCGGCCGAAGTAGCGGGGGTACAGGCAGCAGTCACGGACAGTGTGCTGCTTGCACAGCCAGGCGAGAAAGCGCTCTAGACCGAGACCGTAGCCGCCGTGGGGAGAAGAGCCGTACCTAGAAAAAGCATATTGTTAGTATAGATATTTGGGCCAGCGGCGAGATGTGTATAAATGCCAAACTTACTTCCTCTGGTCGGTGTACCAGTAGTATGCGGCAGGATCAATCTGCTCCCTCGAGAACGCAGCCATCAACTCATCGTAGTTGTCCATCCTCATACTTCCTCCGACAATCTCACCAACGCCGGGCATTAGGCAATCTACACTCTCTGTCACTCTCGCATCGTCCTTGTCCTTGAGCATGTAGAAGGCCTTGATCTCGGTAGGGAAATGGGTCAGGAAGATGGGCCTATTGATGATATCCGTCATCCTGCGCTCCGCAGCTTCAGCAATATCGTCACCAAATTTGTGGGGCTCGCCATCCTCGTTGGGGATCTCGTGCTGGACAAGCCAGTCGATGGCTTCCTGGTACTTCATGCGCTTGAATGGTCGCTCGGGAAGCTGGAACTCGGGGTTGAGGTCCATGATGTATTGCTTGACGACAGGGTCGGCCATTGTGACTTCTAGGACACGACACATGACTTCTTCGAGATGGGTGAGCAGGTCGTCGAAGTTGATGTAGTCCAGTTCGGCTTCAATGTGCGTGTATTCGGCCAAATGGCGGCGAGTCAATGACTTTTCAGCGCGGAAGGACTTCTCAATGCAGTAGACGTCTCCCATGGAGGGTAAGCATGTCTCAAGGTAGAGTTGAGACGACTGGGTAAGGTAGGCCTCCTCGTTGTAGTAGCCAAACTTGAAGAGGGTGGCGCCGCCTTCGACCTGAGTTTGGACGAGCGCTGGCGGGCTGACCTTGCGTAACCGGAGCTCCTTGTAGACCTGGTTGAATGCGAACTCGACGGCATCACGGACGATCATGACCTTGGACGCGGTCTCTCCACGTAGAGTAAGGTGTCGCAAGTCCAAGAGTGTCGCGTGCTCAGTGTCCTTGGATACTCTGTTGGTAATGGCATCGTCTCCACCAGCTGCCTTCCAGCCATCGTGGATCTTGTAGTAGTCGGCGTGCAATTCGCGGTCATTGGGGGCATGGGCACCAGCAGGAATCTGCCTCAGCTCTCCGAGAATCTCCATGCTGGTTTCGCGAGCCAAAGTAAGGGCGTCGTAGGTCTTGGCGAGGTTGCCAGTGAAGATGACCTGCATGTAGCCATAACCGTCTCTTAGAGTGACGAACATGACATCCTTCTGTCTTCGCTCACGGTGGACACGACCAAACACTCGTACGCGTGTGCCCTTTGTATCCTTGCCGTCTCCCAGCGTAATCTTGTTTGGGTCGGTATCGTCAAGCTTGATTTTGATGGGCTGCGGCAGACTCTTGTCTTCTTCTATGACGACCTTCTTTGCCTCATCTAGGACCTTGTTGCGGTCCGCCTCCTCCTTCATGCGTTGCGCAAGCTGTCCCTGCTCCTTCTCGGCCTTCTTCTTCTGTGCCTTCGCATAGTTTACCGCCTTTTTCATGGCCGACTTTGCGGCCTCCTTCCACTCTAATCTCGAAGTCGCATCTGCGCCCTCTGCAATTTCGCCCGTGACACTCTTTCGGGTGAGGAACTTGTGTGTCTCACCACGGGTCAGGACAGCGTATCCGAGGGATTTGTAAGGCAGTGACTCGTCGCCCGTCTGCTCTGCGATATCGTGACCGACATCTTCGTCGATGTAGTAGGTAGTCTCGGCCATAGTAGCTGCAATTGGGGTGCACGCGTCTTGTGGCGGTTTGTTGCGCGGGTCGTTGCTGTCCTCTGGAATATATTGCGTGGGCGCGGGGTGACTCAAATGGACCCCTCCAGAGCTCCGTGCACGACCGTGTGAAACACCGCATGTATCGATAAGGCTAATTACTCCTTCGCAATGTCCCTTATCTCTTGCTGAAGAATCTTGTCAATGCGGCTTGAGTAGAGCATTGCAATGCATGTGTGCACCTCGTTACTTGTTTACAGCAATTTGTCCATTTTGCAACGACGATCAAGTATCATGATGATAGTCTTAATTCCGCGCTGACAAACAAGGCAACTTGCCCCGGCCCAAACGCTGACAGAGTCCCAATGCCTATATAGAGCCGCAATTGAGTCTGCGGCGACATCGTCAACTATATATGTTGCTGCTTCTTCCCATAACAATACAACTTGAAGATGGCAGATCCTAGTCTATATGCCTATGAGTCTCCTTTGAAGGGCTACGAAGGCCGTGGGCCATTACCAATGTACGTTTCGTCGTCATGAACGCCGGTGCTTCTGAATATCTCGCTATCCGTGCCACACATTCCTTAGGCAGTCGCTAATATACTCGAAGGGAAAAGGCCGAAGATGGCAAATCCTACGTGAATCCGCCAGCCTACCGGCCAAGCGACGCCTACAACTCCTTCGTAGCCCCAATAACAAATGGTATCCGTGGTGGTTTTGAGCGAGTACAACCAGTCCGAGACATGCGGACGAAGCTAAGCCTTGCTTTCAGTGTCCACGTTTACTTCCTCCAAACCGACGAAGGAGAGACAAAGTTTGCCAACGAGCTTTGGGAGCGAATACGTCGCGAATGTAAGATGATTCCCGTCTATCGTAGTGTGCTTCCTAACTGATGCAGTTCCCGAATTGCGAATATACCGACTGTGGGATCAACCAATCGGCCCTCATCCTCTTGCAATGTTCGAGGTTAACCTCTTCACACCAAGCGAGTCCTGGTCTGATAGAGGTCTGATCATTCACTAACAATTAGCAGAGCAATTCGGTGCATTCGTTCCCTGGCTAGTCATCAATCGAGGTCCGCTCTCAGCTTTGATCCATCCCAATACCGACGACGAAGAGAGAGACCATACACAGCGGGCAACATGGATGGGTCAGCCGCTCCCGCTCAACTTGAAAATGTTCAAGAAGAGAGCAGCATCGAAAGTCTAACTTTGTAAATAACGATAATGACAAGTTAGTTAATATCAGTCAAGATTGGAGGCTTGGAGTGAAAGGGCGTGTGCTTTGAGTGTACATGGAATTTGCTGAGACGCTGCGTGTTGTAGGCATGATAAGAGCGGCGTTGCAGGTGCCTCCTGTTGCTGCCCGCAGTCTGCAGCTATTTCTCCCCCAATACCATGGCCTAGGTCTTTATTAAGGTAGCCCCTCTTCTGGTGGCCTCGAATCTCTTGATACCGCCCCTTTGGATACTAGAGCCTTTACAATAACGGCGTCCGTACACATGCCGAAGCATTTCCTTGAGCGATGTATTGGTGGACAAGATATCATGACCCTCATACCTTGGTCTCGCCCTTCTTCTTTTTCTTCGTCTTCTTTGCCTTCTTCTTATCTCGCTTCTTCAGTCCACTCATACCCGCCTTGCACGCCTCTGCATACCGCGCATAAAATCCGTCAAGGTCATCAGGCTGAACCACAGTGCTCAGCTGTATCTTGTCGACATCTTTTCTGTCTGTCCCTGCTTTCTTGTCGCTTTTGTTGTTGTGCACGCGAATCAAGACAGGCAATGGTTGCTCGGGGTGGGTATCCCATAACGGGTCGTCGGCGACTTTGCTTGCGGGAGGTGGTGTAGCAACGGTGCCGAATGTCATGCGCTTCTGTACGAGATAGACGCTGCCGTGGCCTTTTGTTCGCGTGTACTCGAAGAGGTCGGTGAGTTTCGCAAAGAACTAAGAGTGTGTCAGAATCGGGTACATTATGAAAAGGCTACTGCATCTCGCACCTCGTCGTTACTCAGGTGGTCTCGGCCCATTGTGGATGTCGTGTGCTATATTGTTTGCGCCATGGACGTGGTAGATTGCGTAGTGGGATGCTTGCGCCTGTCAGTGCGAGGCGGAAACGCGGGGAAATCTCACCTAAACTCCGACCCTTGAACATTTTTGCGACAAACAACCGCCTCGACCATTTCAACATGCGCAAAGCCTTTGGAGGGCCCAAATTGCCCGTCGAGCTGCGAAACCAGTTTGGAGGTATGTCACATGGCCACTGAATACATGTGCGTTACTGAATATCAGCAGATCCGGCCAACAACAAGCGCCAAAATGGACCGCGTAACGGACCACTGAACCGCAAGGACAAGCGCAAGGCCGACCGCGTCGAGAAGAAGCGCCAGAAAAAGCAGGTCAGGAAGCCGGCGCCCACACACCCTCACAATGGCCGAGGACCGCGTCGTGGACCAGACGACGATAACGACGACGAAGAAGAAGAAGAGATAGATTGGGACAATATCGAATCAGACGCGACACCACCGCCGCAAGAGAAGAAGGTGCCACAGAAGCCTTTAAAGAGCATACTCAAGGCGAAGTCCTCTTCGATAGAGGAAGCTTCCCCTCTGCCCGCGAAACTATCGCGCGCTGCTAGAGACAAACTTGCCCAGGATGACGCCGAAATTGTTGCACTAGAAAAGAGATTGGGCGTGAAGGGCAAGAAAAAGTCCAAAGGAGCCGACGACGGACTTGACGACATCTTCGGGGATCTTGGGGACTTTAGCGATGAACAGGATTCCCAGCCTACAAAGCGCAAGCGAGACGAGGATGACGACTGGCTTGCAAGCAAACGGCGGAAGGCTCTAGGCCAGGAACCAAATGAAGAGGAGGATAGCGGCTCAGAGGGGTCCGACTCTCAGGATGATTTAGACCTGAAAGCCACAGGCTTCGATGACGAAGACGGAACAGAGGACGACGAGGAAGATGACGAGGGCGGCATTGACTCAGAGGATGACGATATGGAAGACGCAGAGCCAGAACAACCAAAAGTTCGAGAGAATCCTTACGTTGCTCCTGTAGCACCGAATGCTCAACCGACCAAGTACATACCGCCTGCACTTAGAGCACCACCTTCGTCAGACGCCGAAGCTTTGCTGCGGCTTAAAAGGCAGATACAGGGTCTCTTCAACAGACTCTCGGAAGCCAACATACTGTCTATCTTACGCGAAATCGAGAACATCTACCAGAACAACCCCCGCGGATACGTCAACACTACGTTGATTGACCTGCTCATTAGCATGTTGTCAGATCCAACAGCTCTATTAGATACCTTCCTAAACCTGCACGCCGGTTTCATTACTGCGATATACAAAGTCATCGGTCCGGACTTTGGCGCACAGATGGTGGAACGGATTGTCGCAGAGTTCGACCAACATTACCAGGGGAACAAGGACGGTGTCGGGAAGCAGACGGCTAACCTAATATCTGTGGTGGCCGAATTGTATACCTTCCAGGTCATTGGTAGCAATATTGTCTTCGACTACATCCGGTTCTTCCTCGATGAGCTTACAGAGATCAACACCGAACTTCTGTTGAGAATAGTGAGGGCAGCTGGTCCACAATTACGCCAAGATGATCCGACCTCTCTCAAAGACATTGTCGTTCTTCTACAAAAGTCCGTAGCCAAGATCGGCCAAAGCAATTTGCTTGTTCGCACCAAGTTCATGATCGAGATGATCAACGATCTCAAGAACAACAAGATGAAGACTGGCGTAGCGTCCTCGGCTATCTCCCGCGAGCATACCACGCGGATGAAGAAGCAGCTAGGCACGCTCAACTCACGAAATCTCAAAGCGACCGAACCGCTACGCGTTGGTTTGAAGGATATCAAAGATACCGAGAAGCGAGGGAAGTGGTGGCTTGTAGGAGCGAGTTGGCGCAATCAACCTGGCAACGAGGAGCCGGCTGAGGACGGTAAAAAGGCCGATCAGACTTCAACGCGCATCGATGACGAGGGCGATGACAGCGAAGTCGACCTTGTGCAGCTTGCTCGCGAGCACCGCATGAACACTGACATCCGGCGGGCCATATTCATTTCCATAATGTCGGCAAGCGACTTCAAAGACGCACAGATACGACTGAACAAACTCAATCTCAAGAAGTCTCAGGAAGCAGAGATACCGCGAGTCATTGTCCACTGTGCGGGCGCAGAGAAAACTTACAACCCATACTACACTGTTCTTGCGCGCAAAATTTGCTCAGACCATAAGACACGGAAGAGTTTTCAGTTCGCGCTTTGGGATGTCTTCAAGAGCTTGGGTGAGAAGCAAGATGGTGCCGACGACTCTGACGATGAAGATGAAGGCGCGAACAGCGACACGTCTCTCCGAAAGCTCGTCAACCAAGGAAAGCTCTATGGCACACTGATTGGCCGGAAATCTATGCCCATCGCCAGCCTGAAAAATCTCAATTTTCCGTATTTACAGCCCAAGACCAAGACTTTCATTGAAGTCTTGCTTGTCACCACAATCTTGGAGGCGTTAAAGGCATCGAAGACAAAAGACAAGCGCGACGAAAGGGCAGTGCGCGAAGTTTTTGTGGAGGTAGATCAAGCACCTGAAATGATTGCTGGCTTGCAATTCTTCTTGAAGAAGGTAGTGGGGAAGACTGACATCGTCGAGAAGGCGGAAAAGGAAACTGTGCGATGGGCGTGCAAGTCCATCATGGACATGCTGACGAAAGTTCTGGCTACGACGACGTTGCATGAAGACTGAGCAATTGGATAGAATACCCTTCTGTTTGGATGTGTAGTAATAATCAGCAAATTTGCTATAATACGAGGAGGCGATGATGTTAGATGTGAGGCACTTTGTCAGCTTGGCGCCACCCTTGACCCTACGGAAGCCGCATAGGCCTTCGCAGCCGAGCTCCTCAAAAAGCTCAACCACATCTCCCATCCCACGCCCCATCCATTGACGCCTGTTATCTTAGCCGTATATCTCACGGCTTCTTTTGGT
This sequence comes from Paradendryphiella salina, assembly GCA_900634815.1. Classification (NCBI taxonomy): domain Eukaryota; kingdom Fungi; phylum Ascomycota; class Dothideomycetes; order Pleosporales; family Pleosporaceae; genus Paradendryphiella; species Paradendryphiella salina. The sequence goes on along the minus strand of LR132185.1, from coordinate 16,234 downwards.
TGCGTTCCCTTGTTTAACATGTTCCGCTCACTGGCACCCCGCGCCGTCCAACGGGCGTCGCGGCCCGTCACTCGAAGCACATTCTGCGCATCAAACATTTACTTCCAGAATCGGTTACGACGAGGATATGCGTCCGAGGCTGGTGAGTCGCATTATTGTGGAACATCGCGTGGTTGCTTTTGCTGACTGATGGACAGAGGACAAGGACCTAGTCATTATTGGAGGCGGTGTTGCAGGCTATGTCGCAGCTATCAAGGCGGGACAGGCGGGCATGAAGGTTAGCAGAGTGCATTCGGAGAATTTGCGGAACACAACGTTGACGCAGCTTGACAGGTCACCTGCATCGAAAAGCGTGGCTCCCTCGGCGGAACCTGCTTGAACGTCGGCTGCATTCCCTCAAAGTCTCTCCTCAACAACTCGCATCTCTACCACCAGATCCTCCACGATACTAAGGGTCGCGGAATCGATGTCGGCGATGTCAAGCTCAATCTCCCTGCCATGATGAAGGCAAAGGACACCTCCGTCTCTGGTCTTACAAAGGGAATCGAGTTCCTCTTCAAGAAAAACAATGTCGAGTACATCAAGGGCACTGGCGCGTTCCAGGACGAGCACACTGTCGCCGTCAACCTCACTGAGGGTGGTGAGACCACTGTCCGCGGCAAGAACATTCTTATCGCTACCGGCTCCGAGGCTACACCTTTCCCCGGCCTCACCATCGACGAGCAGAAGGTCATCACAAGCACTGGCGCCATTGCGCTCCAGGAAGTCCCCAAGAAGATGACTGTCATTGGCGGTGGTATCATCGGTCTCGAGATGGTATGGAAATCCCCATGCGCTTATTTGACTATATTGACTATAGACAGGCCTCTGTCTGGTCGCGCCTCGGCTCTGAGGTCACCGTCGTCGAGTTCCTGGGCCAGATTGGTGGCCCCGGTATGGACAACGAAATCGCAAAGCAGACCCAGAAGATCCTCCAAAAGCAGGGTCTGAAGTTCAAGCTCAACACCAAGGTTACCGCGGGTGAGGTTCACGACGCTGGTGTCAACGTCAGCGTTGAGGCCGCAAAGGGTGGAAAGGAGGAGACTGTAAGTCAATTCGGGCAATCCACGCCGACCTGATCACTAACAAGCCCAGCTCGACGCCGACTGCGTCCTCGTCGCCATCGGTCGCCGCCCATACACTGCCGGTCTTGGTCTCGACAACATCAGCCTCGAGACTGATGAGAGGGGCCGCTTGATCATCGACCAGGAATACCGCACCAAGATTCCCCACATTCGTGCCATCGGAGACTGCACCTTCGGTCCCATGCTTGCCCACAAGGCTGAGGAGGAGGCTGTCGCTGTCATCGAGTACATCCACAAGGGCCACGGCCACGTCAACTACGGTGCCATTCCTTCCGTCATGTACACCCACCCCGAGGTCGCTTGGGTCGGTCAAAACGAGCAGGAACTCAAGGAAGCTGGTGTCAAGTACAAGACTGGAAACTTCCCCTTCTCTGCCAACTCAAGAGCTAAGACCAACCTCGATACTGACGGCATGGTCAAGTTCCTGTCAGACGCTCAGACCGACCGAATATTGGGTATTCACATCATCGGCCCCAACGCTGGTGAGATGATTGCTGAGGGCACTCTTGCTCTGGAATACGGTGCCAGCTCCGAGGGTAAGTCAACCGATAGCGGATTCGTTTCTGTACTGTTACTAACAGTAACACAGATGTTGCACGAACATGCCATGCTCACCCCACTCTTGCCGAGGCGTTCAAGGAGGCTGCCATGGCCACCTACGACAAGGCTGTTCACTATTAGATTCCCCAATTTCGGTCAAACTTTCCTTTTTGCATCAGCGACATGATCTTCGAGCTCTCGAGCGCGCGAGCAGGGAGTTGTGAGTAGTATTCTGTAAAATATATCTGATGCGTCATGCTCGCCAATCAAATCCTAGTGAATGATGTGCATGTCATGTGGAGCCGATAAGGCTGAGATATCCCTGCTAGTGGCGTTTTGTCGCGTGCACGTAACGCGTACCGCGATTTGAAGATTGAATCAATTCCACTTCTCCTTTGTCCGCGTTCGTTCACACCATCCCACCTAGATCACTATGAGTACCGAAGAAACTGAACAGCGTTGTAACGTGCTACGCCAGGACTTAAAATTCTGGGAAAAACAGTTCGCAGCCCAGAATGATGGCCGAAGGGCGGGACGCGACGACATCAAGGCCAATGCCGAGATTTGTATGCACACAATGGACGAGGGCTCGCTATGTTTAGGCTGACAGGAATGCAGCGCAAAAGTACAAGGAATACAACAGGCTACGGGCTCGCCTCTTGAGCAAAGTCGCACCACAGACACCCTCGAAGCGAACAGCAAGCCGGAGCGCACCCGTCGACACCGAGCGCACACCGAAAGCCGCACCTAGACCAACTACTACGACGCCCTTGAAGAGGAAAAGGCAGGACGATGAGCTTTCGGAAAATATTGACCAGGCGAACGAACTCCTTTCTCCTCAAGGGCCAACGGTGATTGGGCCAACCCCGCAACGCGACGGCATAGTACTGGGCCTATTCGACATGCTCCCTACGGACACACCGAGTAAACCGAGGACTATACTAGGAGACGTAGGGCTTAACGTACCGCAAACACCGAGTAGGAAATTACAGGATGCAGCGAGCGAAGCATCCCTAGAGTCGAGAGCAAGAGGGGAGAGGACGCCACTATCAGTTGGAAAACGGTTTCTGTTGAATCAATTTGTCACACCAAAGAAGAGGAGACTAGACGAGGAAGGAACACCGTCATCCACATTGCGCGGCTTAGCTACGCCTGCTTTCCTCCGAAGAGATGATGTTCTGAGCGCCATTGATGAAGAAGATGAGAGTACTCCTCGGCCAGCACCATGGAAACGGCGCGGACTAGGACGTAGTCTGAGCTCTATGATACAAGCCATGAGGAAAGATGAGGACGACAAATTTGAGGAAGAGGCAGATATCATGCGAGAATTGGAGATGGAGGCAGAAGGTATCACTGTACCAAAGAAACCAAGGGCACCGCGACTCTTGGTAGAAGACAGCCAGGCGCCGATGCCTTTAGGCCCAGATAGAGGCTTAGAGTCTGAGGAAGATAGCGAGGAAGAGTCCGAGTTAGGTCCTGATGGCAAGCCACGAAGGATATGGAAGAAGAAGGGAATGAAGAGACAGACACGGCGGACGATAAGTAAGATTACCTGTTCCTTGTAACAAGCAACCAGACTGACCAATTTCCAGTGCGTCCGAACATTGTAAAACCCAAGCCATCGCCAATACTACAGACACACGACAATGCGGCGGCACAGCAGACAGGCATTCCAGAAACACAAGCACCAGTAGATATAGCGGATGACTTCGGTTCAGATTTCGACGATGGATCAGACTATGCCAGCGACGTCTCGCATACGCCAAAGGTGCGGAAGGTGGCGACAAATAAAGCAGAAGAAACTAAGGAGAAGCCGATCAAAGAGGGTGTGATAAAGACAGCTGCGCGGAAGATCAAGGCTACAGCAAATGCCAATTATCGACGGCTCAACATTAAGGGTAAAGCAGGAACAGGTGGAAAGGGAAGGTTTGGCAAGAGGAGATGAGCCGGACGCACTGATTTGTTTGCCTTGTTTCAGGCACCAGCACGATTCCAATCCTTTGGTGAGATTCGGGCCGGTCAGAGAAGCATAGAAATGCCCATTTACTCTAGTAGGGTACTCAGGGTAGACGATGTCCATGGAAGTAATCTCTCCTGTTCCACGACGTATGGAATGGCACGCTAGATGCCCAATGGGACCGCACAAAGCATAGACAGTATAAGCCTAAGACGAGACGTCAGCTGCAGTACCGCAGACACGAGTAGATCAACGAGAGCGCAAAGTAGTCGCCAATAGCATTCATCGAGCCCTGAGACAGTGTGACCAACTTAGGTCATCTGCATGAGTTGGTGCCTGGTTCGTATGGAATATGAGGCTTCCCCTAGAAGAGTGTTCCTCAAAATACGACTACTTGTGCCTGTGAGCTTGCTGTCGCTATTGCATACAAGTGAAAGAAATGGCATACATCCGTTATCGAACGTTTGAGGGCTATGACAGGCCGTGGAGGTTGGTGAGCTCACAGACGCTAAGCCCAGCAGCACCTCCGACGCCGACGGTCCCCCGACGTAAACCACCGAAGCTTCCACTCGCCGCAACAAACACGCCAACCACATCGCCCTCTCAACCCCTACCGGTCCCTCGTCCAACGTCTACATCAACATCAACAATAACAAGCGAGACACCAGAGACGCCACAAATCATGGCTGAAAAGGAACTCTCCACGGTGCTCCAGCAGCTCCACCAGACGCTCAAGTCGCACAACTACCAGCAATCGACATCATTACTAGGCAAAGCCAAGATCGCCCTCCTCAACCTCAACGCCCTCATCCCACAAGAAAAGACGTCGCGAAAACACCTGCAGCTTGCGCGTGAGACGCTCGAGCTCGGCGCCATCATCTCCATCCGCCTCAAGGACACCGAGTCCTTCACCCGCTACTTCCAGCAGCTGCAGCCCTTCTACTCGCTGCCAGAGTCCACACTGCCCAAAGACGGCAGCAATTCGAGCAAGGTCACGGGACTGTATCTGTTGCTGTTGTTGAGCGAGGGCGACTACGCGGGCTTCCACACGCTGCTGGAGATGCTGGAGGTGGCGGCTGCGCAGGCGGGAGGCAGGCTTGAGGCCGACCCTTTTATCCAGTACCCGGTGAGACTGGAACAAGCCCTCATGGAAGGCAGCTACGACAAGGTGTGGGGCGAGACAAAGAGCGAGAGGGTACCTGGTGAGGAGTTTGGCCTATTCACCGAGGTACGTCACCGCACCAACTAGGCTTTTCATGATACTTTTCATCTACGGCGGGAGAGATAGCAAGACTGGCTCGCTGACATATCTGTAGATTCTTATCGGAACCATCCGCAAGGAGATCGCTTCCTGCAGCGAGCGCGCATACCCCTCCATCCCCGTCTCCGACGCCAAATCCCTCCTCTTCCTCGACTCGGAAGGCAGCGTTGTCAGCTTTGCCAAGGAGTGCGGCTGGGTCGTCAAGGACAGTCGGATATACTTCCCTCAGCAAGAGGACGACTACATGAGCAAGGACATCTTGGTCACGAGTGACCAGGTTATCGAGAATACCTTGGGGTATGCAAGAGAGCTGGAGACAATTGTCTAGGATATGGACTTGTATCATGTGGAGGGAAAGACTGGAAAAGTGGGCGAAGTGCAGAACAGTGTACGATATATGCATCAAGCCACGAATGGGTGGTCTAAGTGCGGTAGCAACAGTCTTTGCGCTTGGTCACGGATATATGATGGTGAGGATTGTCAATGAAAAGGAAGTAATGACCATCTCCCTTGTTCACTTTGTTCCACAACCTTGTGTGATGCTGTAGTACGGGCCAAATGTCATTGATGGATTGCTCATGCTCTCGTACTAAACGAACGCTTTGCAGTCGCCATGCCATTAAACTTTCCCTCCAAACAACTTCAACTCCAATACTATGTCTTGTCCTACAGTTCTAATTGGTTCAAACATAAGAAATGAATGTAGACAAAGAATGGAGTATGGGAGCGAGCAAGGATGTTTATACCCACCTAACATACCCAAGGACAAGCGGAATAAACACATGACTATCCTCCAAGGACGTCTCTTTTTCTCTCTTTGCTCTTCGTGGTGTCTTAGCCATTCTGTGGCACAAAGTCCCGGAAAACGGACACATATAGCTGGTCATGGAGACATCTCTTGTGACCTGCTGTGACCTGCAATGCATCCTACCGGCGTCCCCTCGTATAGATTTCCGGCCGTAGTGCCAAATTCATGAGATAAGGCTCTTAAGCTTATACCAACGAGGACACTGCTATCCCCCCCCCTGGAATGTGAGAAGGTGAGCCTGATTTTGAACATGCCCAGCTTTACACGTCATATGAGGAAACAGCACAACCACATAGTCCATAAGGGAGCTGTAAAGCTGTTTTTGTAATATCCTTAGAAGTCGAGCCGATAAGCAGAGGTGTACACATATCAGAACAATGATGCCTTGGGTCCAAAGTTTTCTGGAAATATAGAAGGATTGTATGTTTTTATAGTGGCCGGCCAAAGTGGTCTAAAAGTTGTTCGCCACATCCACTAGACATGATGATTCGGCAGCGGTTAACGCGGTACGAATGGGATATTTGGCGTGCGAGAACGTTCTTCTAGCCCATTAGAATATTCAATTACGTCTTTGGTACGTCTCATAATAGGCCGTCTGTTGTAATTTCTTCTTCCCCCGAAACAAAGAGGTCAAGTAGAGAGCGGCAGACGTCCAAACCTGTCACCAGAGGTAACAAGGACAATTGTGGTATATTAGTAATATAGAAAAGGGAATGAGGAGTAAAGTGAAGAGGGGTTTGGCTGTTGAATTCATATGCAAATAGCAGAAGCACGCGTCTAACACTAATGTCACAAATGGAGCAGAGCCGTAGGAATCACCATATCAAGGAGGCTTGTAGTTGAGTGGGGAGAAAAGAATAAAGAATGTACATGTTAACAACGTCAAAAGTCCCTAGCTACAATCTCCCACTTCATCGAGTATCTTCTAGCTTATTGCCCAATATTCTTGCCTCTTCATCCTCCCCCTCCTCCATCATCAGTGACCAACCAACCAACAACAAGAGAGTATATAAAGAGAAAGTTAGAAAAAGCGTCAAGGATAAAAGAAGCCAAAAACTCCCGCTATTGTGCGATTTGGTATATCCCTAATACATGCAACTCAACACTGCACGCACTGCTAAGCAACCTAAAAAAAAACATGCAAAATGAACGAAGCAAGAAGCCAAAGATATATAAATGCCGGATCGGGGTATCCCAAAGAATTTCGAACAGCATGAGAAGCTCCGCGAGGTATCATTGAAAGCGACAAGAGCCTCCTTACCATTGGCAAAGAAGAGTGAAAAAAAAAGATAATGAAAAAACGGTAAGAGAACCGAATCGTCATGTGGATGATGCTCCAAGATCAGAAATGTATATATCATTGCGTTCAATCGAAGGAGATTCGTTAAGTTCTTTCGTGGTCGTGACATCGTGTTTGCTTGACGGAATTGAAGTGATAGTGGGCAATATGCCTTAGCTGAGTAGGTGTAAGGTGTGAATAAGTGGGCTGGCGGCGATCTGTCTTCACTTAGGACCGATTTTCGACGGCTTGCTGCTCCCCAGTGGCTACGGCGACAAGTGCCTGCAATCGTCTCATGTCGTCGCTGTTGTTGTTCGCCTGGGGCAGTGGTTGACCAAATGTCACGGGTCCCCGCTCGGGTTCGCGCTGCGGGCGGTAGCTTGAGCTAGGTGTTGAGAGGCTATGGCTATGGTAGTGCTGATGTGGCTGCGAGTGTAAGGGGTGAGGTCTTTCCATGATGGATGCCGGGGGAGCGGGCTTGTGATCTTCAACCATAACAGGCGCCTCCACATAACCATTACTGTGCACAATCGCGGGATGATAGTCGATCATGGTACCTGGTGTTGGGACCCCTTCACTACTACTAGAGTCCTCAGGTGATGTCCGCTGCATTGCTCTTTGTGTTTGACTGATTGGGCCATTGTACCAGCCTTGTCGCTTATTCTTTCGGGGCGTCTCGGGCTGGTCCTGGGATGTTCTGGGTAACGAACCCATTGGTGGGATTTGAATAGGCTGGACATTAGCCGGCTGTCGACTAAAGTAGCCGTGTGGAGCTGTCGTAGGCCTTGTAACATTCGTCCGTCCTGCGCTGCCGGGATACTGTTGCGACCATTGATCCCTTTGTGACCCTGGGCTGCCAATATTCAGGCGATCGATTTCCCATGAGATGCTCGTGCGTTTGTGGTGGCCTCGATGAGGTGGGTGATCCATTGGCGCATGATATGTGAGCGGGCGGGCGGGAGCATCCACCTGCATCGGACTTGGTTGACGTCGAGGTAATGCAGGCGGTGGCGGAGCATGGTCGAAGCTTTCAATGCCTGGAAGCCTAGTGGTCTGTGAAGCGGCAGGCTGTGAGGTGTATAACGGCCGTGGAGCATCGGGCGTTTGGTGATAGCCCAGTCCGCTTGTCGCCGGTCGAGGACCAGTATAGGTTCCTGGATGCCACGTGCGTCGTCTCCAGTCCGCATCTGCATTAGACTCCCTCCGGGATTCCGAGAAATGGGATGTGGTAGGACTGGCGTACGCGCTGCTTTGTGCCGAGTATGCGGGGGCGGTTGTGGATTGTAGCGGTGTGATGTAAGCAAGAGGACCTTGTCCTCCTGGGGGGCCAGAGAAGGGATTGCCGTTGGATGGAATAGACTGTCGACGTCCTGGGGGTGGAGGCCCAGTCCACGATACCGGCCGCGAGGATGATGACACCGGTGATTGCATCGCCGATCCGTAGCGAGCAGGGCTACCGGTGGCTGCTGAAAAGGTAGCAGAGGTTGGTGTTGTAGGGGCGTTAGATGGCGTGTCATATTCAACGGGTCCAGGACTGCCCATCATCGGTGGATCGTATGCATTCACGGTGTTAAGTGACAAGCGCGCTCTCGCACTCGCACCACCATCACTGGCCATGGCAAGAGGAGGGGGTCTGCGGCGAACGTCGGGCGATTGAGCTACGCTCATACTTGAGATGGTGGATGTGATGCTAGAGGCTGACAAATTCCTGCTGTGGCCGCGACTGTGTCCGCCTGTGCTGCCCAGTGTGTTCGCACGGGAGCGGCTCCCGGGTGGTCGCACGCGGTCAGTTCGTATTTGGCGTTGGAACCTTGTACCTGTCGCGGCCAGTGATTCGGATGGGATATCTTCATTGACATGGACGGTTTGAGCATGTTGTCGGAGATTGTCGAGGCGCGAGAAGCGTCTAGAGCAGTGGCACTGGAAGGGTCGTTCACCAGTATGCTTCCTGCGGGGTGTTAGTTGAGCGACAGGACAGGTAGCGAAGAACATACCGAATGTGGCGTGCCAAATGTTCGCTTCTAGTGAAGCTCAGATTGCATGGCGGGAAGTCGGTGCAGAAGAAGCGCTGTCCCTTCTTCTTCTTAGACGGCCGGTTCGAATCGCTCGTCACGCTATCGTTGTCCGATGCGTCCTTGTCGTCTTCGTCGCCATCGCCCATGTGCACATCTTGAACGGATGTTATCGAATGTGTCGACCTATGTGAATCCTCTCTACTTTGCTCGCTTTTGTTCGAAGCCGAAGGTGTTTCGCTTAGTTCGCGGCCGGGCGTGAAGGGAGATGAGGGTAGCGGTCGCTGACCAGCGAGTCCTACGAATGTGTTACGTGTCGGAGTCTTTGCCGAAGGGTCCTCTTGCCGGAGATCTTCCCCAGCTCTTGACTCGGCAAAGAGCCTGCTGTTCGGTCGGGGCGTTGTAGGCGTCGTCTCGTCACCTGGACGTCCTTGAGGCGGCTCCGGCACGGACAGAGTGGTGTTGACTGCTTGAAAGGTAGACATGTTGGAGGAGATGGCGGCCAGCAGTCTGAGCTATCCTCCTCTTGTTGCGTGTGGTGTGATGTGTGGTGCGCAGGTCTATGGCGACAGGGCGCGTCTATGTCACGATGGGCAGAACAGCAGGATCCGCTCTAGCAGGACCAGCGGTATCAGACTGGAGAGTTGATGAAGGCGCAGGACGCAGGCGGACACGGTCGAGCGGCGCAGTCAGTGTGATACTGCAGGTTGTTTCTAGGGCGGGTGCAAGAAGGCTGAAACGGTATGGTGACGAATGGAAAGCGGCGTTGCAACAACATCCAGACACAGCCTCCAGTGAGCGAAGACAAAGAAACAGGGTGAGTCCGGGTGGGATCGTGGGTCAAGTCGTAAATTCGTTATATGAGCTGGGTGGTGGTCTTGGGTGGACCAGTGGTGAGGGTTGAGCAACCACGGATGTCCGGAGTTTGGCTGGGTGTGATAAGGCGGGACGATGCCTCAGGTGGCGGGGAGGGTGGTGGTGGTGGCCCCCTCCTTGACGCGGACTCGAGGCGCACACAGGAACAGCAACGGCACAGCAACAGTAGCAACAACAACAGCAGCAGTCGCTTGACGAGCAGACGCGGCAGGATGCAGCTCTGAGAGGAGGAGAGGGCTGCAGCTAGAGGGTGCTCGCGCCGCGGGCTGTACCAGAGCGAGGGAACAGATGTCGATGCAGGACGGCGGAATTGTCGACGAACTCACGATTGCGTCGCGACTTGCATGCGAGGGAGGGGTTGGTCGACTTGGTAGTAAGGCACAGGACGGGATCTTAGCGGCTTTGTGGTGGGCGCCCTGGACGGCCTGGCAACAGGCTGGGGTTTTGAAGTAGCCGTCCGATCCACCCTGCGACAGCCGTGGCCCATGATGCCTGTAGATCCGTGGCCCGCCTATGGAATGCCCTGCTATCCAGACTACGAAACCGCGAAAGACGACGCCGTGCAGCTGAGCCCCAAGGCCCTTCTCTTCCGCCTGTCAGACAGCACTCCATCAGCCCTGATGAGCAATGCTCGCCCATCCGAGTCCGAGCAATCGGCCATGGCTGCAGGCCCTTGTGCTAGGACGTACCACCGTCTCGCGCGGCGGGCGCCCTGGCCACCACCACAGCCTGCTTCCGGGATACTAGTAACGGCCATAGCATACGCCGTATATCAGCGGACTGCATCGTCGCTGAGGACCTGAAGCAACACGAACGCCCCGATGTCCATGACGAAACTCCACCACCCTTCGGATCCCAAGCCGTTCACGTGTCTCGTCAGCCAGAGAGGTAGCCCAGGACATGGCACATTGGCTGACCACGCCCGCACCGGCGCCGGCGCCATTGCTCGGTCCCAAGAGACAGGTTGCGTGCGCGCTTGCTTCGTCGACACAGTCATGAGCAGACGAGCTGACACTGCCCTGCCGAAGCAATTGGTTAACGCGCATGGCTACTGCAAGCTAGCAGCCTGGACAAGCGCCGATGCAAGGGGACTCGAGCAGATCCACAGAAAAGTCTTGTACCTTTGTACCTTGCCGAAGCGAAGGACTAGCATCAGTGGTTCTGCCAGACTTCAGCGATTCAATTTTGCGTCTTGCAGCGCAAACGGCGCCAGGTACTGCTAGGCAAGGCGGTCAGAGACCACGGGCCACGTCCATCGCGTGACTGCTTAGGCGGTGGCCGATAGATGTTCTGGCGGGGGTGCCTCAGTCCACGCCTTCGCGGTAAAGACCAACTGGCTCGGCCGCGTCCTGGTAAACTAAAGATGACTCTGGACGCATGCGAGACGACTCCCTGGATCACAAATATCGCCGTCATCTGCGTCTTATTTGTGTCGTCCGTACCATACTTCTTCCCACTGATGCAGCATTACTATCGACACGTTGCTAAGCGATACCCACATGAATAGCGTGCGCAAGGGACCTGGGAGCAAAACACTCTGCTATCCTGCAGCGGCTGTTGGAATGCTGGTGAAACATGTACTGTGTATATCGAACCCTTGGTAAATGCGGTAGCCTTGCCGACTTATGCGGGCTTGTTTCTAGCGGGCCAAACAGATAAAGCCGTCTACCGCCAGCGGCGGTGGCGATGGCGGCCTGGTGTTGAGGGGCAAACAGAGACGCTAGTGGACCCAGAGTCAGTGAGCGACTGAGCGTCAAATACATTTCAGACTATCGCCAGGTGACGTAACCGATCACCAGCATCGTTACGGCAAACGAAGTTTATCCTGTCAACCTCAACCGGTACGTGCAAGATAAAGTTTGGAAATACTGGTCGTGGCTGTGCGGAGGTAGTTGGTCATCTGCGTCTTCTTTTCACATGTCGTGATATGTTCCTTTGTTTTGAACCATTAGTGAACACTTGCTTTTGACCTTTTTCCAACCCAATTTCGAGTTAAAACAATCACGTGCCCTCATACAGCAGTCTAGCACTACGTTCCATAGCCACGCATTCCGCATGCTGTGCGCCAGTAACCGGCATCACCATCTGGGCAACGCCGTACAAGCATTCGCATAGCGAGTCTCACAGAAACAGAGCCGAGAGAGCCGTGAATGCATATTTTGGGTGGAAGCTGGTATCACATTGCTCTGTATAAGTCACAAGGCTCGTTCGTAACGACCCTGAGCTTTCCAATCACCGCCATCCTACCGCGCATGCAATACACGTGTCTTATTCGAAACTTACGTCAATGCCACGAAATCGACTCCATCAACCCACGCCGCCTAAAGTACAAGAGCGCACATGTGTTGTCCGTGCTCACTGCACAACCTGGATTCAATGTCAGCATTAGCTTTTGACAAAATGACGATGCCATCACTGCTGTACCTTTTCTCGAAGTTTGGTTATCCACTGGACAAGACTGTCGCCCTGATCTGCCCGATCTTCAACAAGCATTGTTTGTGCCCACTGCTTCAGGCTAGGTTCGCCATCTTCCTTAACAATGTAGAGTGTAGGGAGAGTAATAGATCCTACTCCCTTTGACTTGTGATCTCTAGATTTCTCGACAACTACACTACGTTAGAATGTGACAACGTATCGCTTGTCCGGAATGCGAACTCACCAGCTCGAACTCGCTCAGAGTATTCATTGTCTAGGAGAGGCAATGTAGCCTTGCCTTGCTTCAGCTGCATACGGTCTTCAACACCGAAGACGTCCGCCAAGAGCGCGGGTACAGCATCTCGGCCAATCCATCTGTTGAGGTTAGTCTTTTTTTTTCTCTTCATATCACGCAATGAGCGTATACGTACACAAACTGGTTGACACCGTCATCTATGAGGTATAGACCATATGGCACAATAGCCACACTCGACAGGTTCATCGAAGGTGGCATCGTGATCTGACCAGTAATAGGCTCAGGTACACCAGCATCATCTGGCATATCCTGGAAGACGTTAGTCTGCTATGTCATAGCCGAACGAAAATTTGGTCTTACGTGAAGAGAGTAAAAGGTCGGGTAAATATACTGTGTAAGTAGTCGCATTGGCAGCGTGGACAGGAGGTCAAGAGCGGCCGACCGAAGGTCGCTTGGAATCTGGGCGCTCTTACGAAGTCCAACGTTCTTAATCAGACCCAGGAATAGAATGGGAAGAGCGCGGAGGTTCTGTGGCAATTGCAGTCCACCACCACCCATGCTGCCGCCTGCCAATTCTTTCCTGTAAGTTGATAGAATCTCGATGATCTTGCCCTGCAGAGCATCTCGCGCAGCATCAAGACCACTTGACAGTGCTCGCTCAACTGCCTTGTGAGCGAAATATGTGGTGATTGACTGAGCGTCTGCGGACGCGTAGACTGATGCTAGACTCTCCGTTGTTGGCACGGCAAGCGTCAAAACTCTGATACGGCGCTGGCCACTTGAAGTAGTGTGTAGCACAGCGGCCTGGAGACAAGCAAATGGCCTGGAAATTGTCTCATCAATGGCGACTTCGATCACTACCGCCTGGTCTCTTGGGTAAGCCGGGAAAGCGCACAGATCGGAGGAACGGTTGAAGAAGTTTCCGTAGAAGGCGGACATCCTCAGTCCAGTAGTGGCACGCACTCGGAGCACAGCCTCAAGACCAATCTCAGCAGACAGATAATCGCCGAGCTCAGTTGCAATCTTTACAACGTCTTCTTGTCTTGCTGCATTCCATCCGGGGTAGAAGTAGGTTTGTCCTGCCGTAAATCGAGGAAGGTTACCCAGTGTAGCAACGTCTTGGTAGTGCTGGGCGAATAGGAACATATCTACCGATACTTGGTTCTTTGAACATTCCACAGCAAATGATTTGTACCAGTTGTTTGCAGGCTGTAAGAGACTACCTTCCTTAGCAGTACCCAGCACCGATTTGTCCTCTCGTGGGCTTAATGCAGCGTGGCCAACATTGGGCAGAGACGCGGCAATGACGGTAAGTTTTCCTCCGAGTGGGGAGATGAGTTTGTGTGCTGATCGAAGGGCTGAGCCCAGTGCAAACCCAGGGACAACAGTGTTCTGGAACATGGCCGGGAGACGGTCGAGGAAAGTCTCGATGTTATTGCGGCATTGGCTGAGGCTGACAAGGAGATCCGTAGGCATAGGTAGGTAGGGCTCGTCGAGGTCGGAAACCACCAGCTGTTGGGGCTCGTTGGACTCGCTGTTATCGGGTGGAATACCGAAGAAGTGCAGGCCATTGTCGACTGCCATGAATCCTATGCGCGTCCTACCGTCGGCGTTAGGTATCCGTCCAAGGGACTCCTTGATAACTCGCGACACAACTGCAAGAAGTCCGGTGTTGACCGCCGCCTGTGTGCAGTCCAGAATGATGTAGTAGCATAGCGGCTGAGGAGGGCGAACCATGTACTCCTGCGGCGCCACGAACTCTGTAACAGCGTAGTTCAGTTCGGGCCTCTGCCAGCGATCGACACTCTTCTGTTGCGCAGCGTCCCAGTCGAATGCCTGAGGGACATCGTTTGTCAAGTTGCACATGTTGCACCTCCACCTATGTCCATGGTCGAGAAAAGAAACGAAGGGATTGATGTAGGCGCGGCATCGTCGACAACGGCTGATAATCTGATCCTGCACTACTGGTATCGGATCCTCAGAATCGTGCAGGCTAGCGTACGGGCTGATAACCAGAGCAAAGGGCAGCTTGCTCTTCTTGAGCAGAGAATGGTTCGTGGGGATAGTGTTGAGCGTACACCGCAAGTATTTGCTCGACTCGTTCGCGAATTCGGAGGGGGTAGCCGCGGCGTTGGAGGGCAGATTGATAGGCGGAGGAGGATTGTAGAGTTCCGACACGTGGAAGGGCTGGGCGATGAGGTCCGAGGGAAATAGTTGGTTCTGCTGAGTAGCTGATACGGGCTGCTGGACTTGCGGGGCTGCCTGTCCTGGTCCCAAGTTCATCTGTCCGAACTGCTGATTGAGGGCATTCGGGTCTTGGGGCGCAGGCTGTCCGTAGGGAGCAGGCGCTCCGTAACCGGGGGCTGGCGCGCCATATCCAGGAGCCGGGGCACTGTAGCCTGGCGAAGGAGCCCCGTACGCGGGCGCTGGCGCTCCATAGCCGGGTGCTACTGAAGGGGGGGCTCCAGCTTGAGCCTCTTGTGTATTCGCACCGAATTGGTATCCAGTTCCTGCTGCGTAGCGGTCTCTCTTCTTGCGATCCGCCATGTCGAAAGTAGCAGAGGGTGGAAGCGGAAGAGGTGCGGAATTGGTGTTGGATAACTGGCGGTGTTGGCGGGCTCGGGCGTGAATTTAGAGTCGACGTAGAGCTCGATGTGTCTTCTTGGAGAACGGCACATTCCACGCTAAGGGCCCCGCCAGAATGTGCACAGACGCATACCCGGCCACGGGTTAGGTGGAACCAACTACCGGACACTTTTGTTCCTCCGCTATTGTCTGATCGTGACCTTCAGGCATCCATCATAACGACGACATTCGTTTGGTGAAGCAGCCATGTTCAGCATACCAGGCAGCATCTTCACCGCTTAGAGACACGTACCAACATGAGAATACATTCCATTACTAGGGAGATATACGCAGTCCACTCAAGTATCAAATCATCAGTACACGTTGTACCAGCAAGCTATCCAGGCACCACCGCATTCGACATTCAGGCCAAGTTGGCAACATCTTGCCTAGGCGCCTCCTGCTGCTGCGCGTCGACTCTCTCCGCCTCCTCCAACGGATAAGGAGCTGATCCTGCCTTGTCATATTGTTCACCAACCGGACCCTCGCTCGTGACCGTACTCTCATAAGTGGTCGACTCTGGAACTGAAGTCTCGGTAGTTTCTGCTGTGGCCACGGGCGTTGCAGCTCCTGGCATCGCGCCCACGCCGAGGTTTCCTGCATTCGAATGGATGGGCTCGACGTCCAGCTGGTAGCAACGTAGGTCGTCTTCGGCGTCATTAAGGACCTGTCGCGCTGTTTCTCCCTCCACGAATGCAGGATGTACATCTCCTGGCACAATCGGCGTGTCGTCAACCAGGTTCAGGAGACGACGAGCGTGCTTAGCCAAGATGATCTGCTTCTCTGCACGCTCAATGGTGGCTGCGAAATGGTGATCATAAGCTTCCTTGAACTTCTGGCGCGTCTAAAGGAGTCAGCGGGTGCTATTGGTCACTGCAATATCGCCTTACAATGTTGTTGAGCTGTGCTTCGGCTACTAAGCTCTGGGCTTCTGCACGGACAAGTTCCTGTTCAAGCTGTACTATCTTAGTACTCTGTGGCTCTTTATACTTGAGCTTAGCAATCTCGTCCGACACCTGGCATATGGTTAGAATAGAGCACAATGACTGGAGCTCTGGAGCGTACTGTCCGTGCGCTCGTA
>LR132184.1:0-45097 GCA_900634815.1 Paradendryphiella salina | reverse complement strand
ATTTCCTTCGAGAATTGGCTGGTGCCAAAGAGCCGGAACGAGCGGACTGGCTCCTTGTACGAAACAATCCAGGTGGTGAGGCCATGCTGATTCGCCCCATGCCGTGAGGGCCTGCAGCGGACTGGCTGCTTGCCTGTTTGCGAGCAGACCTCTTCCTCTACCAGCTGGGTAGTAGTCGGTAGTTCTGTGCTGTCCAGGGTCCGGAAAGAGCTGGGTACTCCTTGTACTGCGCAGTTGATCCAGCGTTCGGGGATCCTCACTGCGTATCCGTCCAGCGCTCTTACTAGAAGTTCCTGGTTTTATTGAGTTAGAAGTCGGCCCTGGATGTTCTCATTTGCTGGGGTAATCGCCCAGCCTGTGTTGATTGGTGATGCGGTAGGTATGTCTTCAAGGGTGAGTCCTGCTATACTCTTGCATATTGCCTGCCTTACCGCAAAGGGTGAGGGTTGTTGCAGTCGCATTGCCGGGTTAGAGATGGCTACGAAGATTCGATTGTCTTCTTTTGGCTTAGCGAGCGGGCTGGGCCGGGGCCTAGCAGGGATCTGGGGTCGACTGCCACCCCTATCTGAGATCTGGGGGTCTCTGGCTACGTCCGCCCAAGAGCGGCGTCCCGACTCTTGGCTCCTGGGGTTGCTGTGACTGGTGTCGCTGCTCCAGCGGGAGCTAGGGGGGGAGTTGCTTGGGGAGAGCGAGGTCAGAGCCTGGATGACTCTCTGTTGTAGCTCCTCAGCAATCCTGGCTTCTTGAGGGTTAGTGTAGCTCTCTGCGTGTTGGTCTACCGCTGCTGCAAAAGCCGTAGTGATAGTATTCCACAGCTGGGCAATCTGCTGAGTCTCGGTGATGTGACGTTGGACGGCATCAGAGACGTGCAGTTTGGGAGCGCCCCTACCAGGGTTCTGGCTGCTCAGAAGGGGTGCATGGTGATGCATGCCCTCCTGGGGCCGTCTTGGGGCGCGTATATAGAGCTGCTGAGGGATCTCAGGGTCTGGGGACCCTGTGTGCTGGGAGGAGGGAGACTCTGCCATCCTAACAAGCTCCTTTGCGCGGCTGCGCGGAGGGCTAGGCGGACGTTAGAGGTACTCCCAGAATCAGCGCAGTGAGCTTGTTCAGTTGCTGGGATTTTTAGGGCCTCTGAGAGGGTAGCCCAAAAATCAAAAGATTGGTGTTCGCTGAGGGCGCTGCTGAGGTGATCCGGAAGCTTTCAGGACCAATTCACCGCGCCATGGTCCAAACCAAGCTCCTTAAGCTTGACAATGAGGGGCTGCTTACATCACTTGACATACAAAACAAGCGTACACGCAATGGCCGTCGTCTGCCTTTTAAAGGGAAGAAAAACCAGCCTACTGATGCTACTCTCTTCTCTCCTTGTAAGGTCCAAGAAGCTCGGGAAATACGACGCCAGAAAGACGACGATAAGCTTGCAGAAGCTAAGAGAGTGAATGATAATAAGGAGCTTAATAAGCAGAAGAGAGAGGTGAAGGAACAGCGGGCTGCAGAGGCGCGTGCTGAGAGAGATAGGAAGAAAAGAGTGAAAGAGCAGGAGAAGGCTGAGGAAGACGCCCGTCAACAGGCAGAAAAGAAGAGGAAAGTGTTAGTAGCACTAGGAACGGAACCTGTGAGAATCGTGTGGTGGTATTGTGCTACTGGAGAGGATCTATATATCGAGAGTGCGGGTAGGCGCTAGTCCTAACACGTACACCTGCGGTAAGTGAGTGAATAAGGTGGAACCTGGGTCATATGTTCTGAGCCTCGTCACCTGCGGTAACTAACAGAAAGACCGCGAGAAAGCTCTCCACACTTCCCAAACAGGTAAGCGCAAAGCTTCGAGACCTCTAGCTAAGCAGAAGAAGCGTCAGAAACGAGTGGGTGGTAGAGGGGCTTTAAGTGTAGCCATACAAGCTGCACCAGCCCAACCAGCCCGAACGTCACCTGGTGGCCGGAACATCAAAACCCCAGCAAAATTCAGATAGTACAAATTATTCGCAAGGGTCTATTTATTAAATCACCAAGTTATTTCGTATATACAGTTATTTGGTGTGGCTCGATAACCTCGTTTGTGGTGGTGGTGCATGTGGTGTTCGTGTGCGCGGCCCGAAAGCGTGTGCGCGAGGGGTCACGTTAGCACCGTAGTGCCCAGAGTAAGTCGTGATGTCTAAGAAAATCTCAAGTCTGTTGGTTATCATTAGCCTATTGAGTGTACCTACCGCAACCTGTGTTAAGACTGCAGTTACCCCCTCTAGACGACAATTGCCGGTGGCCTCCTAGGCAATAAGCATGCGCTAGAGTAACACCGCCCCGCCCTATGCACTCTTCGTGAACGGTTCAACCTCCCCCTGAAGATCCCATAGTTAGATGTCTTCTCTACTAATGTGTATAGGCCGCCTCGCTAGGATGAAGAGGTTTCCGTAAGAGATCTTCAACTTTTGCTGAGGATCCTGGAACGTTCCAGGGTCGGACGGTACCGAGACCTACGTTCCACTTCTAAAGGCCAGTGGGGAGAGTTCTTGTACCCTAGCTGTCCACCTTCTGCCACTACGCATAAACACTGCAATTTCATCAACGCCGGCTTGTCAGATAACACGTTCTGTCCAGAACTTCCTAATGATATCACTCAAGCCGCCTTGCACCTCCTTACCCAAGACGACTAGGTAGTGTTTAGTAATAAAGTAATCAATATCAGTCTTAATAATAGCAGGATCATTAACAAGTCCGGACACCAACTGGTTTAACCAATAAAGAATTGGCCCGCAGGAAAGCGAGCGCCGCGGGCCCATATTTAAACGTCCAATGCAATTAGCTAGTTGTAATAAAGCATGGGATATTAATCAACCTTAGTCTCAACTTACCATAAGTCGTCACCCTTATCTTCATCCTCATCTAGAGGGTCCACCTCATCTACTACGAGGCTTGTACCAACTAGAAAATCCTCCTCTCTTTTAATATAAGTATCATTAATTAATGTCTCTGGAGACGACCGTAGCGACGACGGATGTAGCGCAACTATTTCGTTTGAGGAAACCAGTTCTGCTTCAATTTGGGCGGGCTCAGCCTTTGTAACGTTTTAGCACGACCAAGGAGACTCTAAGAGTTCGTGTGCAAAGCAGTTGAAGTCCTCAGCTATGTTGTCTTTCATTTCCGGACGCCCTGAGAAGGACAATAATGGCTGCACTAGGCGCTGGGTGTCGTAGTTGAGGAAATACGGGGCGCTCAACATCTCGTTAGTCTTTCGTACCATGGCCTCAGCACTAGATGGCCTTTTTGGACTCTTGTGCAGTTTGTACATGTAAGATTTTAAAGCAACGTGTGCTCCGTTTGTAACAAGAAGTGACACCCCAGGGGTGCCGTCGTCTCGGTCCACATTCTGGTGCTTTTCGGTCTCGCCATCTGTTCGCGTTTCCGGTGTTTCCGTTCCTCGGTCTTCCGCTTTTTTTGCTGGCGCCATGTCATCCAGCGAGTATTAGAACGAGTTGTTCTTGCGAGACTTCCAAAGGAAGGTGCGGTTGGCTGCAATTGAGTTGAGGGTACATATGATAGAAGAAAGTGAGGATCAGGATGTAGACGACGAGGGGCAAGTTGATCTCAGCATGCTGAAGCGGAAGAAGTTGGAAGAAGACGTTACAACCACACCAATGTTCACTCCTGGAAAGAAGGATTTGAG
Organism: Paradendryphiella salina; assembly: GCA_900634815.1. Taxonomy (NCBI): domain Eukaryota; kingdom Fungi; phylum Ascomycota; class Dothideomycetes; order Pleosporales; family Pleosporaceae; genus Paradendryphiella; species Paradendryphiella salina. The sequence goes on along the minus strand of LR132184.1, from coordinate 41,439 downwards.
AGGCCTGGAAAGCGCAAACGAGAGACAAAGTTGGACAAGAACGAGATGTCACAACGCTTCGACTACGTTCCTTTGGATTCACCAGACGGCTACGGCATCACAATAGAGGATCGAAAGCTTCTGGAGAAGATTGAAGTCCGCAAGCAACAGAACGAGATTTGTCGGAAAAACTTTCTGGTGGAACGGACTGAATTTGATGCAGATATGTGGAGGTTGGGGGCTTCGAAAGAAAAGCCTAGTGAGAAGAAGAGCAAAGATGAAGAGATGACCGATGTCCCACTCGGTGAAGGTCCGACGATCGAGTGGCTCAATTACCCGAGTACCATGACACGCTCAGACTTGCTATCAGTCAGTTCGATCTACAGACTGAAAACCTGATAAGGCTAGTTTCCGTCCGGGATTTCCTATTTAGGTTTTCAGTCTGTCGATCGAACTGACTGATAGCAAGTCTGACCGCACCCTCCACCTCCTATAGCAGCGAACAGCTTCTCGTTCTTGCAGGGGACTGCTAAGCGCACTTCACCGTCTGGGTCACAACGATGGCTTCAAGTAGATTATCAGCACCCATACCGTAGCTAGTTGAAAGTGGACAGTGGCCGCCGCTGGTAGACCAACCGGTAAGTCCAACATTCGGATTGGAGCCCGTTACAATAGCTTTGCCGTACTTTGCAACCTCTTGCTGTACCTCCATGTTTGCGTGGCCAGCGGATACACGTACGGCCGTGGGTGACTTCTCATGATTGCAGGATGTGGGTTTAAAAGTGGGAAGGTAGTCGATGCCACGCATTTAGTGGATACAGATGCTCAAACTGCGATAACCGATATTAAGGCTTTGGTAAGGGTATCCTGTAGCTCTGACTACAAGACGGATATCTCTTTTACTCGCCCGCCTCAAGGTTGTGCTGGCCTGCGGACCGCTCGTTGCATTCACGATGTACGCAAGATAATTCCCGATATCGCATCCTTTGGCACCTACATTAGTATCCCTAGCAATGCTTGCTCCGTTTGCATGCATTAGATTACAACTGATATTCGCCCATATCGGATAGTCGATGCTGACGGGGTTGGATACGTAGAAGGGAGAGTCAAACCAACGCGACGTCATAAGAGCGCATGCTTCTGGATTGTAATCTGGCTGCGGATTAGTGCGCCATTGAGAATCGCATATAGCTGTGGCCATGCTGTGATACTCGGCCAGCAAGTATCACCAGATGTCTTAGCCATGTCAGTAGCTCTACCAGCGTGCGCCGATGATGAAACTTACGCAATTGCATTATACATCCTGTACCAAAACCAAACTTCAAGTGGTCGCGAGACAAGCTATTAGTTGCTTCATACTGATGGTATGGTGTGTCTTCGTTGATCAGTGATTGGGATCACTTCTGCCTTTTGTGCAGAAAATCGAGGCTTTGATACAAGTAACTGATTTAGAGAACTAAAAAACGACGCGACAATATTAGAAACCGTGAGATGCATTCTACAGACGTTCAACCTTTTGATATGTGGCCAGACTGGAGAGCCAAGATTTAGGGAGGGGCGAAACACGAGACATGCCCCAGCTATCATGATTCTTCGCCTCGTCCCAGAAAAGCGCTCCTTGCGAGAGCCCCATGTAAGGCTTAGAGATCTACCTTAATATCCAGATGATGAACATAGCCTGATACTCTGTCCTTCTTCTCCGGAGGTGCAGCATCAAGCTCCGGAGCTTAGGCTGCGGAAGTGGTAAGCCCATTAACGGTCCTTCGTGTAGCGCATTTTAGCTCAATGATAACACTGGACCTTCACGAGTCTTCTCTTCCACGAACGCCCAGTTTTATTCCATGCCAGCATAGTGGTATATGTTGCAATGACCAGATGACGCCTCTGGATGTCTGTCAGCCTACTGGCCCGGGACTACTAGCATCTGCACATACCATATGAAATGCTTCAAATAGGCATCTTGTGCCTCTTGCTCAATCGTTTCCTGACGCGGCTCGGTTTGCGCACTGGCGTTTGCTCGTTGTTCGGCGCCAGAATAGACTGTTCGGCGGTATGCGCATCGCTCCCCCCCACACTTGCACCATCCCGCAGCGCGCGATGCTCCTCCGCGTTTACCTGCGCATTGAAAAATCCAGATCTCCAGTGTGACGCATGTTCATAAAGACCGTTGGTCGAAGGCCTGACAAGCACGCGTCGTGAGCGCTGAACATCGCTGACGTCTGCCTCTTTGCGAAACAGGTGTTCGCTAAAGATGCGTTTGAAGAACCGCGGCATGTTTGGTTGGTAGGGGTAGCAGTTTGTTCGCTAGAGATATGGGTAAAAACAAAAGGGCAGAGAATGCCTAGGCAGCTGCAGGTATGTTATGCAGGGACTTTTGCGTGGGCTGGTCGCAAGCTTATCTAGGCCGTGTCGATGTTGTGGTGGCGAAGTGGGGGGGCGGTAATTGCGGGGGCGGGTCACCCCTGTTGCGAGGTGAGACGGATTCTGATTGGTTAGCAAAAGGAGTCGAGATGTTGATCTTCCAAAGACTGGAGCTATCTTCATCTTGTGAACGCGTCAACGGTTTTGGCGCATCCTGTTGAATGGTAAACCGCGCGGCAGCCGATATACTTTGAGTCAATAACGATCATGTGGTGATAAGGGTCTCACGTTACATCCGTATACAGTCAGCGTCGGGTCTGGTCAGGTGCGCATGCATTCTTAGTAGCTATTCGCTATTAAGTTGATGAAAATGCGCCGGAGGCATGGAAAAGCTCTTGGTCGGCCAGGCCGATGCCTCACTACGCTTTTCTAAAGGCAAAAAGTCCGAACCCCGTTGCTCCAGCTGGAAACCGGATTTTACATGTCCATTTCACTCGTCACTCTTAGACGCGAGTATTTTCCTGTCCACTCATGAATGTATCGCTTCCTGGTCCCCTCTGTATGGATGCTTTGGCTTTCATATACCTCAACTTTTCTACCAACCTTCGGCGTCCCAATGGTCGAGGGCTATTCGCTCATGGCTGGAGCGACAGACTTGGTCTTAGGAAACTGTTTTACTGCACGATGTCTGCATATGAACGGTAGCTCCAATCCCCTCACGTCTGGTACTTCTCCTTCAGCACATCTTCAATATGACATAGACGCCAGACTTCCCGTTGTCTTCGTTGCCGGAAATACATCCGAGTACGCTTTCTTTTGGTTCCACCGATCTACAGTCAAATTAGTTGAGTTCGCCAATTCGAAGTCATTCGCAGAGATGGTAGGCTTAATTAAGATTTTTCTATTGGCCATCTGGACGCTAGTTATGTCCTTTGTAGTAGTCTCGTGTTTAGGTCTGCTCGTCATGTGACACACGAGCGTAGCGAAGTGGTTGCGTATGTATCCTAGATGAATGTTATTATAGCTACAAAAAAAGTATGCAAGAATTGCACAAAGAATAAAGGGTTCTGTTTGCCTTTGTGTATTCTGGTGCATGCGTTGGCGTGGACCAGCACAGCCAAGTGCTGTGCGAGGCACGACAATGAGCCACTGACGCTAGAGTCACAACCACGGCATCATAGAGGTCCAGCCCTTCACATGAAATTCGGGTGGGTGCAACCACTTCGGGGGGTTTTTCCAAGACGGGCAATGGTTTTACCAGATTACTAAACCCAAACACTCTCAGTCAATTATTCAACGCACTTCGCCCAACTTGGAATACACCTTGTTATTTATCTTACTAATTGGTACATGTCAAATCAGAGCTTCTCGAAGCTCACTAATAGTGCGCAAGATGGAACATCGAAATAAGGGTAAACTATAGGTAGCCCGAACGAAAGCTGTGTGAAGACATGCCCAAGACACGTAAAATCAACAAGAGCCGAGGGCACTCTGGCCACAATTACTAGAACCCAAAGAACGGTCACAATGCCGAAGAAACTAGTGGATACATGTGTGCAATGACGCCTCTTCTCTGTGTTATTAACTAACCGAATACATTCTGGACCGGAGGGGCATGCATACACCCATGCAAATATCTGAGGATTTTCCCTCTCTACTCCAGATCCCCAGATCCCATTGGCCGAGAGTGACAGTCCAAAGTAGCCTCTTGTTGAACGGACGACCCACGATCTCGACACCAGATTAGCCGAGTGTTCCCAAGAGCAACAAGAGGAGCCAAAGATCAGAAACATTTTGCGTCAGATCAAAGAGAAGGTCCGCAAGGAGTGGTTCGATAAATCTCATCCTGTTATTATGCTATGGGAGTTCACAGTAGAAAAGACTGGAAATAGGGAGGCTAAGCTCGGCAAATCTAGTTATTATCCTCCCTCAGATAGACTTTACTATCTCAAGGCCGCCCCGGAGATTGTAATGATCGTCAATGGAGGGGCCTGGAACTACGAGTGTATGAGGATGATGCGGCAGGACGGGTGGGGTGACGAGAAGTTGTCCAAGGTCCAACTGGAAGAGACAATACGGGACCTGTATCAGGGCGGAAAAGATAACTCAAATGTTTATGGGCTCGAAGTGCTCCGGGTCCGTTACTGCACGGATCCTTAAGCAGGAGACAGAGCCTCTCTGGTGAACCTGAACGAGCCGCGGATCATCTGCAGAACAAGGGTATAGTCATCTTTGGAGAGCTCGAGACACCTTCTATTGTGTACTTGCTAAAGATACACCGCCACAACAAATTTGGGGAGATCCAAGCCGCGGTGGAAGGTCTGCAGTCGATGCATGCCGATAAAACGCTACACACAGTGGTACCCATGGTGCCACGGCCCCGACCCCTGCAGAAGAGACTGCCACAAGTTATGCAGCTGTTCTGGACCTTCCAAAGAATGGCCAAGAAGACCAGATCAATGCCTTGATCTAATCTGACCATGGCACACTCGGGACCGAGCCCATACCGCTCTCAGTGACCGGAAATGGACAAGACGAAACCATAGCACCAGCCAGTGAATAAAAGACCGACTGGGCAAACGTTCACCAATCAACACAAAAGATAGCGGTATTAAGAGCAGTATCCCTTTTTCTTCTTCTTCTTCTTCTTCTTCTTCTTCGCCGCCGAGTCGCCGTCTGTCTGAAACAGACTTTCTCATGATTGAAGATGAGGACAGTATCTCTCCCACAGGCACACGGAACGAGATACCGGCCCTCGCTGTCTGCACCGGTTCCGCAGTGAACCTTGGGCGACCTTGTGTGGACGAAAGGCCAACTGAAATCCGGCCGCATACCGAAGACGATAACGAGGTGTCGGTTTCAACTTACAGACCAAAGAATATGGGTAATACCATCCTTGAGGGTCTGTCGACGAAGAAACTCACCGCCTTCAGCAACATCGCTGCAACAGAGGTTGAGCTGAGCCTGGCATCCGCAAAGTTTTCTGATTATCCTGGGAGTCTCCACGACATCGGTCCTGCTGCTATCACATCTGTGCAAGGTAAGACATACAGCTCACTCCGTCAGCTGGTCCGCGAAGCCGATATGGAGCTCCGACGACTGGATCAGGAGTTGCAAAAGGCTGCGACGCATAAGCATTTGCATTTGCATATGGTTCCTCATGTTCAGAATAATCTGCCACAAGGATGCAACAGGTACTCGCAGGACGTTGTGACAGAGGGAAGATCTCATGCTGCATATCAAAGCTCAACTTTTGGGCTGTTTCACGCGATGGTCGTATCAAAATATTTGCAGCCGCTTTACAATCGTTTTTGCTCTTTAATGGTGACGCACCTGGCTTTGAAGTTGTCCCAGTGGCTCGAGGAACCTTGGTAGGTTAGATTTAGCAATGTCTTCCATCATCGCTTGTTGGTGCGATTCATCAGTACCATTTGAAGGCCTTAGTTATCATCGGTACTGATTACTCGCGGTCGTAGAGAGTTACCAGCTCCACGCGCCATGAAAACCTTGGAAGCCAAATTTAGCCGGCCGCTTGGTACGTTTTATTTCCGTTTTGCTGCCACAAAGTCACGAATCCATCTTCCTTATACTGTATCGTTTTTTTTTCCAATGTCTTTGTTCCTTTCGATTGGTCCAGGGCTACATCGATCGTAGTCCATTGCGATTGGTCATATTATCTGCATTATGAGCATCAATTCTACCTAGGTATATAGTTGTCGCGAGCCCCTTCCAGCTCCACGTTAACTACTTGGGCATAGACAATCTGCTTCCTACGCAACGAGATTCATATCCTCAACGACCATTGCCGTTGTATGCCAAAAGATTAGGCGCCCCTAGGGTGTCAGCTACGCGGCCAGATGTGGCCAGCGCCAGAACCCTTGCCCTGGCAGCCGGGCCAATTGACGGGCCTTCGAGAGCGCGGAGATACGAAACTATTCCGGCAACATACGGCGCGGCCATTGAAGTGCCGCTTTCAGTGTGGGTTGCCGTATCCGAAGTGTACCAGGTCGAGGTGATGTCGGTGCCTGGAGCCCAAAGGTCTACTGCTGACCCGTAATTTGATGTCGGCGCTCGCGCATCGTTAGAGTTTATGTTGCCGACACACAGAGCCGTAGGAGCGCGAGCTGGAGAGAAGTTACTAGCTAACTGGTTCTCGTTCCCGGCAGCGACAACGGCTAGCACGCCTTGATTCGACACTGCTGTCATAGCATTGTCGATCACTGACGAAGCTGGTCCTCCGAGCGATATATTGATGACAGCTGTGGGCCTGCGATTTTTGGTGACGATGTCGTTGAGAGCCCAATTGAGGCCGTCCAGCACACTAGAGGCAGCTCCTAAGCCATCATCGGCCGTGACTTTGACAGCAATAAGATTGGTTTTTTTAGCAGCGCCATAGGTCTTGGCACCAATGATACCTGCGACATGGGTTCCGTGGCCAAAGTTGTCGACATTGACAGTATTGACTGCGTTGTAGCCCCATGACGCTCGCCCCTCGAACTCAACGTGCGTTGTCCGGATCCCGCTGTCCAGTACATAAGAGTATGTGGCCTGGCCAGCAGTTGAATCGTAGATATAGCTGGTGGCTCCGCTGGTTCTCGATGAAATACTGCCCAGTCCCCAGCCCGCATCTGGTTCTGTTCTTCGTCAGCGGTAGTTCGTTTCAAAGGTGGCTATTAAGACTCTTTCTACAACAATCTTGCGGATAAGGAGCATCAAACGGCCTTCAATACTCCTTCAAGTAGAATTAACTTACGCGAAACAAGGGCAAAAGTATGCATCATGAAATCCTTCTCCACAAGCATCACTTCAGGCATAGCTTCCAGCTCAACAATCGTTGCTGGATCAAAAGAGCCAGCATAGCCTTTGAAGTCGCCCAGATCGTATTCTTGAATATTCGCATCCTCATCAGCATCATCTCTTCGACTTAGGTTGCGAGCTTTGATTCTTCGAACTTCCTGGTGATGGGAGGCAATTGATGCAACGTCGATATGTGGCATGAGTTGAATGAGGTACTTGTCAGCAGAGACATCTTCAAAGGACCGTGTTGAGAGGGGGGCGGCTTGAGCCAAGAACGGGGCTGTGGCTACTGCAAGAGCAAGGACGCGAGTTAAAAGCTGCATCATGGATCGTAGCGCCTTCCTTTTGATACAAACTGAAGAATGGTACTGAAGGATTCCAACTGACCGCAGCGGCCCTTTCACCCTCTTTATAGGCCCACTCTACACCATTTTCATTCCAGGCTCTGCTCATCGCTTTTGATCTGGTATATGTAATTCCGGTGTGGGATATACGGCTGCATATCTCTAGATGTCTTCCGAAACCCATCCAATTGGAGACGCAGTAAAAACAGCCACTCCAGCCCCAAGCGCTGAGAAAATTCGCCTCGCCAACACGTACATCAGTTAATAGCAATTGAAAAGCGATGCAGCCAGTGAACAGACACCCCTCAGGCCGGGGTTGGCTCTTTCAGGACTTCGAACGTTCATGCATGCGTACCGTGCCGTGGTGCAATGCAGAGACGGAGTGCCCCGTATTTGACAAGTGCTGTATTGGCAATCTGAAAGCTTGCTGCATGGTGGCCATCATCATTGTGGTCTAAATTCAGTAGCGGAAGCTTTCACCCTCTTCAGAGCAAAGCAGCTGTAGTTGCCAGGCAAGGTTGAAAGCGAAAGGTGGCTATTTCAACATTCCATCTGCTCCGTGGACGTATTTTTAGGATGAGGTCCTCCATGAGATCATGTGGGGTCATGTCTTAACCGCGCCGCAATCCTTCGGCGACCAATTTGGGAAGGTCAGTACCTTATTCGCAAAGCTATTTTCCTTGCTCCATTCGTACCCAATATAAAATAATCCGAGACCGGACATTGATGAACGTAATGCACAGTTCGCTGTCATCTGCTGTCATCTGCTGTCATCTGCTGTCATCTGCTGTGCGCCCCTTCCCTGCGTCGCCGCCGAGAACCGCTTTGTACAACGTCTGGAAGGCGCCGTCGGGAACAAGACGCCGATGAAAACATGTATTGGTTTGCTGAATACTGTAAATACACCTTGGCATAACCTCGCTACCTTCCTCAAACCAAACACCTTGCCTCTCAGTCACAACAGCGGGACGGAAACGGTGTTTGACTGCTCCAACATTGAGCAACCCCGCCTCCACCCGGCCACACCATTCGAGTGGCAATCCAAAGTGCCCAGATGACATCGCTGTCTGAACATGCACTGCTCACTTAGCTAGCACAGTTCGTCTCGGCAGTCACATCACTCATCCGGGTCGCGACCTCCGCGCTTCCTCATCTCCTCCAAGTACTCCTCCTCACTCTCAAGATCGAACGGCAATGGCCTAGTGATAGGATGTATCGATGCCCCATGGTCTTCCAGTTGCTTAAGACGCCTAACAGTTGCGGGCTTTGTGCGGTTGACGCTATAAAGCTTGACGCGGCTATCGGAGGCATCAGTCGTACACTTTTGGAGCCACTCGACTAGAGCACGAGACAAAATGATACTTACTGGCATGAAGAGGTCACGTGGAGATCCCAGTTCCTTCATATCATTACTATGTTGCGAGAAAGAAGGTCGAATCGATCATGCTTACCATGCGCTCCGCACGAACGTAGGTTGAGTCTAAAGATGAAGTTAGTAACTGATGTTCCATTCGACAGCGGAAGATTCGCCATGCGACTCTCCAGGCGAGTGCAAGCTCGGACAGGGTCGCAACAGGACCGAAACCAAAAAGACCAGGTTTCACTTACGTTCAAAGCATCGTCCCAGCAACGCACACAAAACTCACTAGAGAATATTAGCACCCCGTGCTTAGGATCCAAATCCATGAAACGTACAGCCACCCTTCCGCATCAACCGGGATGTCGATGGACCAGGTTCGCCACGCGTGGTAGTATTTCTTGCTCATGTTCTCATATGGCACTTCGTACCAGACACCGCCTCCGTCATTGCTGACTTCGACTCGCTCTGGCCACCCGCTACCACTGTATGCCCAACCAGTCATGTGGATCTTTCCGTCGTGGATAATGACATCCTTGTCGACAGGTGTCATGATTGCGCTAGACACCGGCATGGTTTGGATGCTGAAACCATTGCTGTATGTCACGTTCTGCTTGCCGTTTTGTGGAGTGTAGTAAAGATACTCCTTCATCTGGACAGGCGCCATAGAAGGGGAGTCAATAACATTGATGCGCGTCAGCCACTTACAGCTCCTCGCGCCAATGCACCCCATTACAACGACACGCAGCGGGAATCCGTGGGTGGCGGGTAGTGGCTCCCCGTTCATCTCCCATGCAAGCATGACCTCGTTGGTCTTCACCTTACGGGTGGGTACTGAAACAGCGTAGTTATAGACATGTCCTTTCTTGAAGTATGTATCGGCGCCGAAGAACTCTACGTGCTTCCCCTCCGGCTTGAGACCGCAGTATTTGAGGACCTTCTTCAGGCTAACACCGACATAGCGCGCGGTACCAATGGCACCCTCGCCCCAGGGCGCGTTGATGAGTTCGTCTCCATCTCCAGGGTAGTCACGGATTTGTTCGATACGGCGTGTACCACTGCATTGCAGGGTGACACAAGTATTCATTCGCGGAAATATGTTTTCGTCTTGGAGCTCCTTCAATGTGATCGTCTTGGGCGTGTCGACAAGTCCTTCAACCTCAAAGAAGTACTTGTCAGCATCGATCTCGGGGATACCGCCGTGATTCCGGATGAAATGGTCCCTGTTGTTGGTAATCTCGGTCTCGACTAATCGCTTCCGGGGTGGCTCGCCATTATACGGAAACTCCAATACGTGCACCATATCCTCGCTCTTCTCTTTCTTGACGTAGTCCCATGAGATAGCTGGCATGTCTTTGAGGCTTTTCCCCATGGCATAATGGTAGTGCTTCCAGCGTATGCCTTCGAGCACTGGGTTAGTGTTCAGCAGCGGCGTTAATTGGAACTCGGGTGGTACGGGGAAGTCATATTTCGCTAAAATTTCTGCTGCTTTTCTCTTCTTCTCGGGATACCTTTCCCACTCAATGTATCCTTTCCATCCTTCTCTTTCTTCTGGGAAATCGGGTTCTTCGGTGGTCAAGAGCTCGAAAGGCCTCGCGTTGGGCTCAGCGGGTGCCATTGTCACTTGTGTGAAGTGAGGAAGAACAGGAAGGCTGCAAACCGCCTGCAATAGGGGACTGGAAGGTTGCCAATAAGTAGCGCGTTGTCCCATGTCACGCCAGCTCAGCAACAGTATGTCATGATACCAAAGCAATTGATCATTAAGCATGGGTCGTGCCGCTCTACCTGGGAACTTGCTGCAGCTGATCCATGTGCAACACTCAACTAGCATACGAATTCCTCACGTCAGCGAATCAAATGGTGGGCCTCATCGCAAATGCGGCAAGTGCAGCTTAGAACCGATACACCACTGCGTCACCATGATAGATATTGGTATAGCTGCCGTACAGGGGCTCATCCATCTAGACCATTGATGCTAATCCCCGAAGCCCGAAGTAAACCCCGGGGGCTGATGGGACAGTCGCAACGCGCATGTTACTGTTGAGTAAGGATCTTGAAAGCTTGATGCGACATCTTGTTCGCGTTAAGCATGGGACAACCTGGCGCATGACTGATGACGTGATGATGTAACTGATCGGAACGGTGCGGGTGTATGAGGGAGATCGGCAGCATTGGAGGAAAGATTGTAGCAGCTAATCGGGCAGAAAAGCCAGACGCACATGAAAACAGGAGACTAGAACGATGGCCGTTGGTGTTGCGGGGCAAAAGGGATGGGGTAGGATGGAACGGCGCGGCAGTTGTTCCCGACACGTGCTTATCGGCGAGATGCATGAGGTTAGCGTGAACAGAGCCTGGCGGCAGTTGTGGCCTCGGCGAGATTCAAACACCACAACGCACGCAACGGGATATTCTTCGAACGACGATATATCTGTATTCGAACGGCTCATACACCCACAATGAGAGTTGTTGCTAGCAGCCTGCGACGCGCTTTCATCGCGGCCCAAGTTGGCTGACGCGTACTACATGTCGGGCTAGCTGCGTTCACCCCTTGTTTTCCGGGCCAAGGGCGAAAGACGACTGAACCAACGTAGAAAGAACCCCCTCGACGTCAAGTCGGAAGAATCTCCCCAAATGTCCTGAAACGAAAAATATGAAGAGCCGCACCATGCAGCCACCCGCTTTATCGTGTCCCTCGAAGCACGAGATGCGTTTACCAAGGATCGAGGTCACTGCTATACTCGTATCTTGATTGCATCGAGGACTGAACCTGCTTTTTCTGTTTTGGATATCTACTGCGACTTTGCATTCAAGCTCTGCAGGACGGGAAGTATCTGGAATGACGGTGATGTCCCTACGTCTGAGTAAGGTTGAGAAAGGGTTGAGTGGCAGCGCCATCGAGGGCAGCCCTTGCGGAAAAGACCGCGGCTAGACCGCTCCCGTAGCAGCGCAATTGACTGGACACTGTTAGCTATATTGTCTTTAACACACATTCACTCTGATCAGCCTACAAGTCTGAGAGTGAGTTCGTGAGATCACAAGATCACGGTCCACAATAGCTATACGTTCGGCTACACGACAGCTAAACAGACACGCGATACACGCATTCAAGCTCACGACGATTTTGTTATGCGAGATTGTTTTCACTGTCATTCTTATGCGCGATTGAAGGGATATATGCCAATACTGGGAAATCTCCGCGGCCATGTCCTGTCATTACAGACGGACTCATTCGCTGGAGGGCTGTGCCTGCACCGCTCCCTGCAGAAAAGACAACAAGCACAGCCTGTCCCTATTAACATACTGGTGAATCAGAGATATGGGATATCCTCCTTGCTGGGTACTTTAAGGGCAAGCCTGTAATAGTATCGCGCAAAGTGCGCAGTGAATGGGTTCACAGCACGCTCGCCCACCGCCCCCTCTACTTCCCTTCTCTCCATTCTTGTTCACGCGCAAATTGCGTAGTGAGTGGAGATACAGCGCGCTCGCCCACCGTCCCTTCTACTTCCCTTCTCTCCATCCTTTTCCACTGCGTTGCCGAAGCTTGGATCAATATGGCAGAGAACCAACAGGTCGCGCTGATGTGCAAGGCAAGGGCTGCAGCCTCTATTAACACTTACGAACTGACATCCCTGCTGTGGGGAAGGTAAGCTTAGCCCAGATTCTCCATCGGCTCCGTGCTATTAACACTCGCACCAGTGAACGTATTGCAAACGAGCGCCGTGCTGCCTTCGAGCGTGTGGAGAGGGCACTTGGTACATACGATACTACCAAGCTACCGCGATGCTATTCCGAGACCTCCCGCGAGGACCTGTTTCAGCAAGGCCTTGAGATGGGAAAGGTTTGTCTCGATGACATGGTCGCGTATGATCATGGGTACTTCGTCTGGGTCACTCCACGCTACAACCTCATCAATGCTAGGTGAGTGGCTTTGCGACAATCTTGGGATAATAGCTAACAACCGTGTTCAGTCCCTTTGGCCACAAGGCTATACTTTTCGAGCCTGGCATTGAGCACAACGGCACTTTGGAACAGAAGGCAAAGTGGCTTCCCCTCGCTCGGACTGGAAAAATACTCGGTACATATGCACAAACTGAGCTCGGCCATGGCTCTTTTGTTCGTGGCGTTGAGACCACCGCCACGTTCGACAAAGACGTTGATGAATTTGTTGTTCATTCTCCGACAATCTCTTCTACCAAATTCTGGCCCGCAGGTCTGGGTTTCTCTACCACACACGGAACGGTCATGGCTAGGCTCATTGTTCGCGGCGAGGATCATGGGCCCCACATCTTCCTTGTCCAGCTGAGGTCTGTAGAAGATGGCTCTCCAATGGCTGGGATTAAGATGGGTGATGTCGGGTTGAAGCTAGGGTAAATGATTATTCTTTGGAAATTGTCAGATCCAATGACGCTAACAACAGAGGCAGATACAATGAAGCAGACAATGGTTTTGCCTCCTTCGACCATGTCCGGATCCCTCGATCGCATATGCTCATGGCTCACAGCCAACTTGCGCGTGATGGCACATTCACCAAAGACCCGCTTCGCGCGAAGCTCTCATATTCGGTGATGTTGCTCGTCCGTAGCAAGATGCCCGGCGTCTTCGCTGTACAACTAGCACAAGCCTTGACAATCGCGACGCGCTACTCCGCCGTACGACAACAAGGTCTCGGTCCCACAGACGCCTTCAACAATGAAGCTACCATCATCCAGTACAAACACCAACACTTCCGCTTGCTCAGTCTCCTTTCGAAGACATACGCCATGTTCTTCGCCTCGCGCGCCTGTGACGGTGAATACAACAAGCTCCGTGAGATGCAGAGCAAGAACGATCATTCGCTTCTGTCATCTGTGCACGCACTTACCGCTGGACTAAAAGCCTACGTCACCTCTGAAGCGGTAGACGGCGCCGAAGATGCTCGCAAGATGTGTGGTGGTCATGGATATATGGCGACCTCTGGTCTTTCAGACATTATCGGTGCTTTGGCTGGCGGGGCGACATTCGAAGGCGAGAATTTTGTTCTGTGGCAGCAGGTAGGTCGCCATCTGCTTAAACAACTCGATCGTCTTCAAGATGGAGATATGAACGAGCCGCATACACGGTACCTGGCCGACCTTAACAACCAGAACGAGGCCTGTACCGCAGAAGGCGAACAGTTCCTTGTACCGGACGCTCAGCTCATCATCTTCCGAGATCGCGCACACCGCTTAATGGTAAAGGCGCATGCTGTGATTCAAGCCACAGGCAAATCTTCGGCGGATGCTTGGAACGAACATATGATACTGCTAATTTCCGCGTCGCGGGCGCACATCGAGTACTTCATCCTGAAATCGTTCCACCAGACTATCTCTTCCCTACCTGGTAGCACCTCTTCCGGCATCTGCGACGTTCTGAAGCGAATTTATTCGCTCTTCGCCCTGTCCACCATCATCAACCCGCGCTCTGTCGATGCGTTGTCGTTCCTCGAGACAGCAGGTGATCGACCACCATATCTTTCGTCTCCTCAGCTGGACACCATCCGCTCCCTCGTAAATGGTCTACTTGATCAGCTTCTACCAGAGGTCATCGCACTCACGGATGCCTGGGATTTCTCGGACGCCAGTCTATGCAGCGCAATTGGTATGCACGATGGCAACGTCTATGAGAACATCATGCGCTGGGTAGAGCAGTTGCCCATCAATCAAAACACCTGGAAAAATGGTGGCGTGCATGAAGGCTGGAAGAAGTGGGTTGATCCCATCCTGAAAGGGAATGTAGAGATGAAGGCGAAACTGTGAAGCTAGATTCGGGAGACTAGGGCTGCGCACAGAATTTCTGGAAGCTGCCTGAGTTCTATTGCAAAGACGATTTGGTTGGGATACTACTGGCTCCGGTAAAGAACAAGAGGCGGATATCGACCTAGAACCGGTAGCAACCTAGAGGCACAAATATGGTATCCATGGCGTACGTCTCATTGCAGGCCCTGCGTTACCCAAAGGTAGTGTAGACGAGTAGTAAAACACAAAAATCGCATCTACATTGTATATTCTCGTACCTCACTTGGCTTACGGGCCTTCACAAAACATGAGCTTGACTTGGATTTCACGATACTAGGCACATGTTCCGATCAGCTTCAATGTACGGTGGTGTTGTCCGGACACAAGCTCCACTTCTGGTACCCAGCCCATGATGTTATTTCTCTTGACGTGCCGTCCATGCAGCGTAGAATCGACGGCCATTCTTTCAGTCACATTTACGATTACGCCCACCAATTCTTCCTAAAGTGTGTAACGCTCTATTAGCATGCAAGTTCGCGGTCATGTTCAGCTTTTGCGCTATGCTACGTTCGTTTGGGAGGCGCAGAGCGGCTGCCATCACTAAGACGAATTTACATTGTCTTGAATGGCTAAAAGCTACGAGAAGGAAACGAAGGATCAGATATGCACTCTTTCTTTCCAGTCAGACTTGATTCTGGCCATGGGGTTTGCCAAGAGGTAAGTCGTTGGCTGGCGTTTGGAGTAATAACCATGGACTTGATCTACTGCGAGCAGCGGTCGCATCCTTTGGTGACAGCACTGCTCCTGCAGCGTCAGGGTTTGCAACTTCTCGGTAGATGCCTATCTTGACATCGTCGATGATGAACATCATAGGGCCATACCTGCGTAGACAGGCATCCGCATGTCGGCAAAGTTCCCATCGCTAGCATTGTTATCTCTCGCTCGTTTAGTAGCCATGTCTGTCATCCTGAACGCGCTTGCGAAACACGGGATACGAAGAGCCTTCAACGCCCTCTTGTGGTTTCAGTCAAACGACGGCGACGATTCTGATACAGCAAACCCACGATACGTGTGCGCGCGCAAGAAACACAAAAGTGGGAGGAAAGGGCGAATTTCCGTCTACCGGATTCAGGACGGAAAGACGACTGAAGATGGTCACCAAGCGAGATGCTACGCGAACGTGGAAGGCCCCGATATCGATGGAGACCAGCACCTAGGCTTCACCGGCATGACGGAAGCAACGGAAGCAAAGGAAGCAACGGACTACAGCAAAGGACATAGTGTCAGACGAACCATGGTTCAGAAGTGTCAGACGAAAAAATTGCCAGGAAAAAGCAAAACTGTACGCAAACGCCATTCTAGACGTCGGAGTGGTGCCGATTCCGAAACCTCCGGGAGAAGTAAGTCGTCAGGCAGGGAAGCGAGAGAGCTTGCTCCACATCGAAGAACGGATGGATCGCGTGCATCCTCTAGTCGGAGGCCCGCGCTGCAGGACGCTTCTAGAGCACGCGAAGGACTAGTTCGAAGAAAAACAACTGTTGTACAGCAGCCGCAAATCGTTCGACCGAGCGTCTACCCACCTCCACCAAAACGATCCAGTCGAACCTCCGCCACACCCGCAGTAACAAGGCGATCCAAGCCTGGAAAGAATACTACCATTTCCAACCCTGTTAACCTCGTTGGAGATATCGCAACAGAAGAGGCAGACGAAGAGACAGAAGGCGAAGACAAAGGGTCGGGCATTTCTAACGATCCGGAGATAACCGAGGATCCATTTATCCAACCTGGCATGACGCTTCAAGAGTCGGTAGATCTCGTTTTCGGTGCAGGCTTTCTACCAGCAGCAGTACGAGGCGACATGCGGGGCAGCTGCATGGACGATCCCATGGCGCCAGACGTGCATGAACGCGTATCTTAATACGGAACCGATATCCATCTAGCGGCATCCGGGCAGCCACAAGTTCATTCAAGGCTGTCTTGGACGGAGACGTCAGATGCGGAATTAGATTTCGCTACAGGGACGCCAATCGTAGGCCATGATGGTCAGTATCGACAGTCTGAGCGCGACTCTTGCCTAAGCGATAAGCGATGACAGATCACCATCGGTGAGAGCGACAGCGCAAACTTCACATCAGGATGCTTGGCCTTTGCCTGGAACGGCTCATGTCTATTCCGGAAATCCAATAAATCGCTTTTCAAGAAAAAAAGATTCAACGCACCCAGTACTCCTCCGTATACTCCGGACAAGAAGGGAGGAAGGGGCTGTTCAAGAACCAAGCAACACGGTCTTGTGCTACACGCTCGCTCTACGCGGTATGTACAGACAGCAATTTTGCACAGGAAAACAAATAGTGGAGTATTGTTAAAGCGCCACCCTATCGAAAGCACCCCATGTAGCCAACCCAAGTCATCTGTTTCGTCAACGCAACTCGAATGGGTCACTGTCGGAGCCTCCGCCCGAGACGTCGTTATCTTCACTTGAGTCTTGTTGACTATTGTGGTCATCCTGATCCTGATATTCCTACGCAGCATCAGCCTCAGTCAGGATATTCTTTACGCCTCCCCTGGGACTGCAGTTGTGGTAATGCTGGGTTTCTTCATCTCAGAATTACCGCTCTCGGTCTCGGGATAGTTCTTATTTACCAGATATTGACCCACTTCCCACTTCTGCAAATGTGTTAGCGCTGTCGTTTCTTCAGTCCCCGAGATGTGTAGCATACCAGATATCCGCCTTCTACATAATGCCTCCATCGCTCCGAACTTCCCAGGTATACCAGAATCTCCCACGGCAGCTCATCGCTACCAAACTCCCAAAAGGTCATGTACTGTAGCACAGACTCCTTCTCGACTCGTTCGTGCTTCTGCCCTCGGATATTTGTAGCATGTTCGAGCTTGAGGATGCGCGTGCGTAGTAGTTCAGGACTTTCGAGCATGCCGGGTGCAAATTCGTCCCTAAACCATTGCACAAATTCGTCGTGTACGGCTTCGGTGGGCTGCCAAAGGACCACAATCCACATTTGGACATGTCGGGGATCTGTTGCCGCTTGTAAGCTTCCATGGAATATCCTTGTAGTGTGAGGACGCCATGTCAACGTACCGCCTGTCCAGTCCTCTCCATACCAGTTCGCATACTCTGTGAAGAATCGAGTGTTCAATCGCGCCTCTCGAGGAACATCCCCCAATATCGGACGGATCTGTGCTTCCAAGTCTTGTTCTGTCTGTCCGCCGGGTAGGTCGTAAATGGTCATATGCTTGCCTTCAACCTGGGGTACTTCCTGGAAAGCATTTTCCTCAACTTGCTCTGCGTTGCGCGCTGTAGATTTGATTTCCGCGACAGTAGAGGGTACATGTCTGTTCTCATACCAATCTCTCGCTTCTGCATCATCGTCGCCAAGGCCCGCCCAGACAACAGCGATCCTAGACATTTTTTCCGCGTGGAGTGTGCTTTGATCTTTCGGTTCAGCGAACGTGGCAAAAGAGAGATTGTAGACGTGGCAAATTGTCGTGTGAATTATACGAACACAGTGCAAGAGATAAGGCAAGGAGGGCGGTCAGCTCCTAAAATGATGAGCACAGAGAGCGACATGGACTGTGCCACGAAAGTTCTGACTTGCACCCCTGAACCCAGTGCTGCTCGGCAAGGACACTACTGTGTGCGGGCAAGTCGTTACTGTGCTTGCCGTTATTAGTTCTCGAAAAGGCATGGCGTAGAAGCGGCCCGTCTAGAAAGTGAAGTTTTGGCCACGAGGGTAGCTCCGCAGTAATGCCGGGGTCAGCTCTCTTTGCCGAAACTTAAATCCAGCAAAGCCCAAAGTCTGGTACCTTGCGGTGTAGTTCGTGAGTAGATCGCAATTAGGGTCCAGCCTGATCAGCGTGGTGAGGTCATGCTACCATAATACGAAATTGGGCAAAAGCTCGACCACGAGGCGAGTCATGCAGGCACATGTTATGCCGAGGTACCGACATCACATGGTACAGTGGTCAAGCGAAGGTACATAATGGTAATGTGAGAATGCGGTACATGATAACGATGGCATTGAAGGAAGGAAGGATTCCAGAATGGCTGTAGGGAGCAAGTAACAGTACAAAAAAAAAGTACAGACTGCGCTAACGACCGGAATGCCTGAGCTCCTTGTCCCCGGCTCTTACGCACGTCCCTCGCAACCCTCCCTCTTAGGACTGTACCCCTCACTCGATACCAACATTCATCGTTCCATCTGCGTACCTTGCGTCACTTCCCTTGCGATAGAATCCCATGTCCGATATCCATGTGCACCTTCTTCTCACGCGTGTCTCGCTTGTCCATCCTTGGAACACCATGAATGGCCCCATCACACCCAAGGCGGATTATCAAAGATCCGGTCTTGTACTGAGACGTGGGCCGCGGGCCCCGTCGGCGGCCATTTGCACACTCAGGTTCCTACTCATTGTCGCTTCGTAGGTGACGGCCTTGAGAGGCAACAGGTTCTGCGGAACGCGGTTGGTTGCCACCTCCTCTTCTGCGCCGGTGTGCGTGACATCGTGAGCTTGGAGGAAAGCGCCATTCAGCTTGCTATTTTGTGAAACGCTTTTGCCCCTGCTTTCCGAGGCTGTTCAACGTGAACGTCTTGGGAGTCATCGAAATAGTGATTAGTTGAACGTCCGAGTGCGGTAGTCATGACCCGATATGTCTGCAGCCTTCCCTGGCCACTGGGTATTTCGTAGAGAGTCTAGTCGGATTCTTGACGAGCTCATGGATGGCGACTGTTCCAATAGTGCATCCTTTATATATATGGTATCATGAATGCTGTACTGCCAATCATGCACCAGCGAGTTCTTCAAGTCAACTTTCCATTCAGTTCTACGTCCGACTAGGCAAGTAACCGTTCGCTGAAAATTTAGAAGAAATGTCGGCTTGTAAGTGGCAAGAACTGTATTGAGAGGAAACTTGGGGAATATACAAGGGCAATCGTGTATATCCATCAAGGGAAGAAGATACCTGATCAAGCGGCAGTGTATGTCGTCTTGTAGTGGCACCATGAGCTCTCTTACATCAAGACTCGCTTACCCAAACTGTGCTTAAGAGCATGGTAGCACCCGTATCAGGCATGGCAGTAGCTGCGATTCCATGAAAGTATTTTCATGTCGATGCATACGAGGTGCCATTGATATTTCTGTAATTGGTCATGGGCATCATGATGCTTGCATTTCAATTTTTTTACCTTGAATGGTCTATGGGTATACCCATTGCGGAAAGAGCCCTCCAAAAGACCCCTGGGTTTCGCTGAGTGTCGGTGTACCTGACTCCCTTCCACGCTCAGGCACAGATCATTCGGTGTAATACGAACGGCGTGGTAGCTTACGTAGCGTTTAGAAATCCTGCTCGTCGTTTCCAGCGATGATCACATTATTGACCTGTGTGGTGAGTTAGTGACGAGGCTCTGGCACATAATGTAATCGCAGGAAAGAGTTGTCCGTGGCCGTGGATAACAGCGGTGAGGAATGTCCGTGTCACCATTGATGCCGCCTTGGCCGCGTGTAATAGGCAGCACCAACATGCATACATCCTTCTTGCATCCGTGGTCTCGCTTCCCCGCTTCCCCGACATTGAATTCAAGCGAAGCGGGTACGCAAGGGACAGAGGAAGGAAAGCGAGGTTGCACAGACGGAAAGGAACCTGGAAGGGATGGCAGGGAAGGGAGTGACACCAGGGATATGCGGTGCAACACACCACGGTATGTTACGAAGCGGAAATTTACAATACATACCTTGAGTACCATGCGGCACAACTGTGTAGCGAGCAACAACTGCTGTCGCTTCGAGATCAAGGGATCGATCACAAAGTGCTCCTTCATATCTGCAGAAAACGCCAGGTTAGCACAGTCTTTGATTGTGAGCCGTCGATGCGGCCTATGGTGGGGTGAAACGGAATGACAGCAAAGAGCAGGTGTCCCAGATGACTCTTCTCATCTCAAGCTGTGGTTGTGTTTATGCCAGCGCAACAGGCGGTGCGTGGGGGTTGTGTCATTACATCCCACGGAGGCGGCGAGTGCGGAAGGCGTATGCACCACGGGACACAAAACTGCCGGACTTGTTCGGCTGCGCAGATTGGCTGACTAGCGGTGAAGATGAGAGCAATCAAGTGCTGCCGATACGAGAAGGGTGCAATTTCCGGAACCACACGTGGGCATGCTTGGTCGAGAAGGATGGCTAGAGAAAATGCACTTACCATTGCTACCCGTCTGCATGCAGTCGACACCTAACCTATAGTTCTTCTCCTTGGCTTGTCTGGACTTGATGTTGGCGAGAGTTTCGATGGGGCTGAGACCAGAGTTCTCAGCCAGCGCCATGGGTACGGAGTCCAGGGCGTCGGCAAAGGCGCGCATCGCATATTGCTCGAGACCAGGGCTCTGCTAGGTGTTAGCTGTTGCAAAGTCTAGTACAAAGACTTATCTACCTTGACAGCCGCGTCTTCCACGGCAAGTGCGCATGCTACCTCGGCAGCACCTCCACCGTACACGATACGATTGTCTCGTACCAGATTTCGGACGACGCAGAGGGCATCGTGGAGTGATCGCTTGGCTTCGTCGATGATCATCTTGTTGCTACCACGGACAAAGACTGTGACAGCTCTAGTGTTTGCACATTCCTCGATGACCAGCATCTTGTCCCTCGTAGTTCCAAAGGTCAGCTCCCGGACGATGCCCGCCTTTCCTAGCTTCTCGGTGCTGAGATCTTCGAATCTTGGTACGATGCGGCCGTTGGTCGCAATGGCGATCAATTCGATCTCGGGGCCTCCCACCCACCGTACAGCGGGGAGCTGGTTTGTGAGAAGAAGGTGGTTGGCCTCGTCATCGAACCCCCATTGACATATTACTACGTTGGCGCCCGTGTCCTTGATCTGCTCAATCATCTCGGTGAACTTGCTGGATTCGTAGTTTTGCAGCTTCTTGAATTCCTCGACGGTGGTGATGTCCAACTTGTGCTTGGTCTTGGGTTTCGGGGGCTCGAAGGCGCAAGTCAGGATGGCGAGTTTGGCGTCCTTGACCTCCGAAGGCATCTGAGGGTGGGAGAAGTCCTTGTCTATTATGACACCCTTGACAAGGAGTGTATCTTCCAGTGCTCCACCGACCTTTCCGTCGACCTTGATAAGCTCGAAATCGACGTCTTTCCGCTCCAGGTCTGCTACGGATAGCACGGCGTCTACGGCGATGTTGGCGAATTGGTCGTGCGCTTTCGAAACGATCTTGCTGCCCAGACTAGTCTTTGCAACCTTGAACAGCTCTTCGGTGTTGTCCTTGGAGAAGTGGATCTCGTCGCTGACCTCGTCCAGCTTGGCCACGGCGACCTCACAGGCCTGGTCGTAGCCGTCTGCTATCCGGATAGGGTGGATGCCCTTGTCGATCAGGTCGGCGGCCTGCTCGAGGAGTGCGCCTGCCAATACTACAACGCCCGTTGTTCCGTCACCAATCTCGTCGTCCTGGGACTTTGATAGCTCGACTAGCAGCTTCGCGACGTGGTTGGAGATTTCCATCTGCGAAAGAATGGTGGCGCCATCGTTGGTTACGGTGATGTCTCCGTCGGGCGAGATCAGGATCTTGTCTAGTCCTCGTGGTCCCTAGAATGCATAAGCTGATGTCCCGTTTGCTGCGCACCCAACAACTCTTGCGTACCAGGGAGCTCTTGACGATGTTGGCGACCGTCTTCGCGGCCAGGATGTGGGACTTGACAGCTTCGTTTCCGTGCTGCCTCTGCTTCTTGCCTTGGCTGTCTTGTGCGTTAGCTCCTGTATCTTTGCAATCTCCTCAAATCCCCATAGCCCGTGCTCCACGTACTCTCTGACAATGATGAATGGCCTGCCCGACTCATCCTTCATCACCTGCGCTGTAACCCATGCTGTTAGTCGCCTGGTCCGCGGTTTCGAGAGGGGCAAAAGACTGCTAGCAGGCTGGGACGCATACCGTTGGAAAGATCAACCTCTGTGGTAATGGCAGTTAGTACCGATCCACTAGTAAAGTTGGTTGGAAGGACCGGAGCTCCTGCAGGCTGCACGACTTACGCATCTTGGTGGTGAACAAATGCCCGCCCGGAAAACAGAATCAAGTGGCCGAGAAATGCAAAGACTACAGCTGCACACCAGGAAGTATTCCCGGGTATGTTTAGCAGGGAGGGGTGGTGGGGTATGTCCAAACAGCGACCATGGCAGTCTTGAAATTTCCCCAGAAGGGCTTGGCATCGGCGCGCACGGCCGCCCGTCGCGAACGCGCCTCCGCTACGAGCTCCAACCTCCCCCATTGCTCCGCTAATTGCTGCCACGACGCCTACAGCTCGTTGCCCGCGCACAACTGCGGCTAGTAGGGCTTTTCTGCGCTGCGCAAAACTACCCGTACCCGAAACGTTCCTTCGTGTTTCTAGCGACAGCACTCGACCATGCCGCGTAGGTTGCGCCCGTCCATGTGCCCGTTCGGCCACTTCACGCGTACGCTGCAGCAGCTGATTTGCGCATAGCTGCTCTCAGCGACCACAGTTCCTCCGAGGCCGATGAAGTGCCCGCCAAGGGAACGGGAAAAGGAAAGCAGCCACAAGTGCAGGAAGACGTGGTAGAAGATGAGGACGACGAGGGCGACAGCGAGGTTGCAGAGGACGAGTACGCGCATTTGAATCTTCTGCGTAGCTCTGCGCTGATATTGCGGCAGATATGTGGTCGACGCAATCCACGGTCATCGGTTCCAAAAGGTGGGCAAGGCGGCTCCTTCGCGACACGCAGCGCTGACAGTCACAGGGCGTCCTTCAATTTGACGTCAAGTGGGAAGGATATGACGAGCCCAAAGACCGTACTTGGGAGACGGAAGAGAACATGTACGCCGCCGCCGCCGACCGACCGACCGACCAACCAACCCACCCACCGAATAGGTAGAGACTGACAAGCGCAGGGAGGGAGCCATCGACGTCATAAAGGAGTATTTTCAGAAGATTGGCGGTCGACCAGAACCCAAGGGCCAGAAGCGGAAGGGACGGCGGTCCGGTGCAGGTGCCAAATCCGCGTCGAGTACACCGGCAGCGAGGTCTAAGCGGGCGAAATCAGACAAGGCCCAGCGAGCCGAGAGGGTATGGAGCCCACCATCAGGCTCGTGGGAACACGACGTCAGCCATATCGATACTGTCGAAGAGACGCGAGATCCCAGGACGGGCGAGTTGAGCAAGTTTGCATACCTCGTGTGGCGCAATCAACAAAAGACCCAACACCCCCTCAAGCACGTCTACCAAAAATGCCCCCAAAAGGTACCGCTCGCCTCCCTGCAGCAACTTGGTAGGCATTCCACTGACGCCCCATAGATGCTGCAATACTACGAAAGCCACCTCGTCTTTACCCATACTGATGACGAGGCCCTCAATGGTGACTAGGATGGCAACGACGTCATGATGAAAGACTACTAACTGGCATCAAGACGAATAGAAGTTGATGCCGATCCCGCAATATCGCCATATGCTCGCACGTGGCGTTGAACCTCGAGCCCAAGCCTTTCTCGACGAGTTTCTGTACATAGATGGGTGGCACGGCGCATACGGGGCGAAGCATTTCATGGGAATCTGATCGAATAGGAAAGGGTCAGAGGTGGAGTTGGAAGTGGATACAATGGAGTTTGGATCTTAGACTTCAGCACGTCTTTTCACTTGTACTTGTATATATAACCATTACCAGCAATTTTCAATGCCAAGAGGCAGTTTCGAGTTGGATGTTGTCATTGTTGGTGTTGCATACCGCTTGCCGCTTGTGCAGCAATGAATCGCGTCACAAACGTGCATCCCCAATATCCAGTTGATTGTACATGTGTAAAATTGGAGTATCAATAACACCAAACGTAATAAACGTTGCGGGTATCCCAAGGCCGGACTTTCTATAAATAGTCCCCATAGCCTGTTTTCTCCAATCCATATTATCCTCATCTCCTCTCCCTCTCCTCCTCGTGAGTATACATCAAGGCACCAAGTGGTCCTTGCTACTGTCTCCTTTCCCCAAACGCCTTGCCCTACCAGGTGTGCATAGCCATGCCCCCCCTTTCCACACAAAAAACGCCCAATGCCATGCATGTAAACCGTATTAACCAATCAATCGAATCGTGCCATCCCATCTCATCTCATCTCATCTCATTTGCATCCTCTTGTCTTCCATTGCGTAAATATATCGTCGTAGATCGTCGTGTCAAGTATCCATCGTTCGCCTCTCCGTCCGTCATGCCCCATGGTGTTGGCGACCAAGAACGTATTTATGCTTCAGTCATATCCGAGACTGATGACGCGGTGCCACCGACAGCCATGCGTGTTTGCAGGTAGTAGATACCGTAAGCGATGGCGGCGATGAGGATGAAGAGGATGAGAATGATGAGGAAAATGACGATGTTGCGCTGCATGATTGTGGCCTGCGAGGGTTTCTCGTTGATGCGATTGAGTGGTTGTGGAAGAGTGGGAGAGTGGGAGAGAAAGAGATGGTGTGGTGGAGCGTCTCAGGTGGAGCGCTGCGTTGTATTGCGGTGAGATGCGGTGTGGTGGTTGTTGAGGTGGTGTACTGATTGATTTCCTACTTCAGTTGTTAGTAAAATCGAAACACAATATACTGTAAAGTAGAAAGAATATATGCGCACTGCTAAATCGCTCCAATTGCGCAAAAACAATCCCTCAATCAATCGTAGTCGTGCGTGGGAGGTTCCTTGGTTGACAGCGCAGTGAGTGGTAGGTCCGAGCTCAATTGTCCGAGATGCAATGGTATCACCAACAACGATTATGTCGATGGAATGATGAGAGGAGAGGGAGTAGTGGTAGGTGAATGTCGTGTCTCTGTGGAATTATACAGGCCAAGTGTTTTATCCAGAGCCGCAGAACGCGACATGCAGCCACTTTTGTACAGACATTGCGGGGGCGCGTGCACCCAGAGGGTGGTTGGGTGGCCGGCGGGGCTGGGACGGGGGGACCAGAACAACGTGGCTGGCAGTAACAAGCAAGGCCATGTCGGTGAGGCTGGATCCGAAACCCCAAGTCAAAGTTGGTTGGGAGATTAAAGCGGTGGTGACGTGCGGAAAGACGTGGCTTTTGGACTTGTTGCTTGTTTTGATTAGGAGGACGAGGAAGACGTGCGATTGATGTGGACGACGTGATGGTGGTGGGGTGCGACTGTGATGCGCGGTCATGTGCCTTTGGGGCTTGACGCGTTTGAGCACGGCATTGACACTTTTGAGACGCGTCAACCAAGACTGTACCGTTGCTGCCCCCGCCGATTGAGTTGGCATAGTGTCTCCTTGGCTTAGACAACATCTCTTCGTCTCTCAGAATAGCTTGCGCGCAGCCTATGCTGACGACAATAGACCGCCGCGAAGAGCTCCAACGCAGCCATGGGAGCAACGTGGAGAATATCAGGTGACACACATGGAGAGTGAGGTGATATTGATCATCTTCTCGGCGAACAATACCGATGAATACCACGTTTTCTCCCTGAGTCGTTCTTTTCCATGTCCATCTAGTCTCACCTCTTCTCTGGTTGTTCAGCATCGTCACGTTCACACACATGGCAACCTCTTCTTTCT
The DNA here is from genome assembly GCA_900634815.1 of Paradendryphiella salina. Taxonomy (NCBI): domain Eukaryota; kingdom Fungi; phylum Ascomycota; class Dothideomycetes; order Pleosporales; family Pleosporaceae; genus Paradendryphiella; species Paradendryphiella salina. Next base: position 15,290 of record LR132184.1, on the reverse strand, counting down.
CTCAATCAGCACAGTTGAGCCGCCGTCCGAATATCGGCTATACGACTAAAGCACTAGAAATTTATACCATGTTTTCAGCATCCTCACATCGTATGATACTCCCTTGACTTTCTCACTTCATGCCGCGGCTCATGCAGCCGGGCAGCCAAATCTCGATAAACTGAAGAGGTTTAGAGTGCCACAAGACTCTGCGTCGGCCAGCAAAGACAAGGCATCGACGCCATACAAGACCCCGCCCGCATTTAGAGCCTACGACGAAGAGAAGGATCCATTCTGTACTCTACAAAATGCAAGTGCAATGAGCGAAGAGGGTCTTTCAGAAGAAGCCATGTCTCCCTCCAGTACACGGTCGAGCTCGACGGGTCCAAGCAGCAGCCCTTTTTCGCCTTTGGTGCGCAAATATCAGGCAGAAGTATTGCCGAGAGGAATGAAATCTGAAACAGGAGCTGAGTAAGATGCTGGAGATAATGGATGGAAGAGTGTGATTTGCTGGTCGCGTGTTGGGTGACGAGGTTATGGATGGTGGGGAAACTCTCATGATGAAGACTTGAAAAGGGTGTGACTAAGGACTTCGATATTTCTGTCCGCCATGCAGAGCTTAGGCGGATGCAAGTTCAGACCAATCCTGACGACGGGGTAAGAAAAGTATTGCTGTCAAAGGACCCGTTTGCCAAACGTGCCGTTCGTGTGGCACCGTGGATATGTGAAGCTTATCTTCTTGGTTGATTTTCCTCAGAACAAGCGATTGCACGCTACAGCGACGGGCATCTGGGATCAACGAACGGTGGCCCTTCTCAAGCGAATATGGCGCAGGCGCACTATCGTGACCGAGCGCCACAGCCAAGGGGCGACGGGCGTCCGCACCGCCTCATCCCATCGTTCCTTCGACCATCGCTCTCCGAGGGGCCTTTGCGACTCCGGCAATTACGACCACTATGATGCGATTATCTGCACCTTGATGCAACACCACATGCCAATGACCTAAACGCACCACTCTTTATATTCCGAATTCCAACTTTGGCCATTGAGCCCCCGCCATCGCGATGCCGCTCATCACCCCCTCCCGGCTTGCCATCATCATTGTCTCCTTCTCGCTCATAACTTTTTTCTGGACATTTGGCCTTTCTCACCAGACCGCTAGGCCTGCATTGCCTGTTATAGACCACTATGATCATAAGAATGTACACACCGAGCCGATAATACCGCCGCCCGTCATCGAGACTCCTCACGCGACTGTACATGGAGATCGACCCGCCGAGTCCGACGACGGTAGATGGGAAGACAAAGATAAGCAAAAGGGCGGAAAGGAGTCTGGGAAGATGCAGCCTACAAACCCCAGTGCTGTGCCCTCGACACTGTTCACCAAAGCAACTCCTGTTGCCGAGGGCACCAATGCTGGCAATGCCATCAAGACATCCCCCGCGTCCGCCATTGCCGCTGTTCCCACGCAAGTCGTCGAGAAGTTCTGCCAGAACCTTACCCAGTCGCCATACATCATGGTAGTGCTGAAGACTTCAAAGGCCGACATCGAGAAGCTCAATACGCACCTTCGCACCCTGATATCCTGCGTTTCTACCTTCGCCATCTTCAGCGACCATGAAGGCGAGTTCGAGGGCCACAAGGTATACAACGCGTTGGAATCTATTGGCCACGACACAAAGGCTGCACACGATGAGTTCCAGGAATACCAGCTTATGCGTGCGGACCCTGGACATAAGCCAGATGTGACCAAGACAAGCCAGTTAGACAAATGGAAGATGCTGCCAATGGTGTACAAAGCCTACCGCATAAATCCGAGCGCGAGGTTTTTTGTCTTTATCGAGGCCGACACCGCCTTAAGCTGGACCAATCTACTACAATGGGTGGACAGGTTGGATTACCGCATACCATACTACAACGGAGCCCCCTCTTTTATTTCCGGGACTCAACTGGCGCAACGTGGACCCGGTATTGTGCTGTCACAGGGGGCACTACGACGGTACGCCAAGTCTTACGAAGAATCGTACAACAGCAGGTGGGAAAAGGACGTTGGCAAGGAATGCTGTGGCGACCTGATGCTAGCAAAGGCCCTTGCAGAATCCCACGTCGAATTCTATGCCTCTTGGCCCCTCCTCCAGGGCGAGCGACCCAGCACTCTCGATTACACAAAGAAACACTGGTGTGTACCAGCCATATCGTGGCATCACGTCAATGGCGAGCAGCTCACTCTGCAATGGGACATTGAGAAGAAGTGGACTAGTGAAAAGGGCTGGGACACGCCTTATCTGTACCGCGATGCCTATCACGACCATGTTGCGCCGCACATCGAAGCACGGAGGGATGGTTGGGATAACTTGAGTCAGGATGCAATGATTGTTGCGCCGGAGGGGCGAAGGGAGCAACTCAAAGATGAAGCTGAGAAGAACGAGCAGAAGGAAGAGGACGAAATGAGGGAGGAGCAGCAAGAAGAAGAGGAAATGAAGAAGCAGGAAGCGGGAGACGAAGACAAGCGGAAGGAGGAGGAGGAAAAGAAGAAGCAGGAAGAGCAGGACGTATCCAAAGCAGGTGGGCTGCATCACGACGTGCCAGACGTCCCAGACAAAGATGCCATACCCCCCATGGAGCAAGAAGCACCAGAAGAAGCCAAGAAACCCCTAAAAGAAACGCACAAAGACAAGATTCTCCTGGAGCCCGGCTCTAAAGGACCACCTGCTCCCCAGAAACGCGAAGAGAAAGGAAAAGAACAGGACAAGGAAGAACCTCCCAACTGGGATAAGCTTCCCGAGAAATTTCCCGACGCGGCAGATAGCCCCGACGCCTGCCAAAATACTTGTCAAGACGTCGAGGACTGCCTGCAGTGGCGATATTCTACGCAAGGAGAGGGGGAATGTCATCTCAGCAAGGTGATTAGGCTAGGGGGCAAGGATGGCGATGCGAGATGGACGAGTGGGTGGTTGATTGATAGGATCGACGATTTGAAGAAGGAGTGGGAGTGTAACAAGGTGGAATGGAGATTTTACCAATGAAATATCGTTTCACTTCTTATCTAGTTATGGGTTTTTGGTGGGCAAGTGGGTTGATTCGGGACTACTCGGGTTTTTTCTTTTTCTTTTTCTTTGGTGTTTTTGGTAGACGCGAGGTTGGCTAAGATGTTGTATGGGCATCATCAAACGGTGTCTCGTTTTTTTTTTCATTTTCAGAGCGCTGTGTTAGCAGCCAAGCGAGTTACATACCCCCTTGACGTAATTTATTAGACATGTTGGTGGATATGTGGGGATTTCGTATGTTTTGAGGAGTCGTGTGGAGTGGTACTAGGTTGCGGAACCATGGTTCATGGATGTATCACGTATCATTCTGAATATTTGGATTTTGAGAGAGAAGATGCGAACCATGGTTGATCCTCTCTCTCTCTCTCTCTCTCTTTCTCCCTACGAGATTTTCCGTCTTGTAAGTATCTGTATCCGTCCTTCTTCAGCTGCCCCCTTTGCTTCTTTCTTTCATTGTCACTTCCAAGACTCGCATCATCATCAATCCAACAAGTTCAGCAAATGAAACCAACACTTTCAAACTTAACGCTTCAAACTTCAAAGTCCCAAATGCAAAACCATATCCACGACATGCACCATAAGCCACCGCAACACAAGCCAGCCCCACAACACCGCTCCAAACTACTCTGAGCACCCAGCACAATGCTCTTCACCCGCCTCTTCACCACACCCCTTCTCCGCACCTCACTATCCCGAACCCACGGTCCTAAATGGCTCATGCTTTTCGTCGTCCCCTGTTGCTGGAGCCAGTGGGCGATGAACTGTAAGCAGAGAGGAAAGAAGATGACCAAAGAGGATATGGACAGGATGGTGTGGATTAGTGGCGAACAGGCTCAATGAGCTTTCACGCATTTCACAAGCGGTTTTGGAGAGGTGGTATGGAGGGATGGGGACAGAGGGAGCGAAATAAATTACTGAGATGAGTCGATAGTGATTGGTGTTTGTGGCATGGTTAGATACAATGCCGGAGATGGGCCTCTGGCATAGTCTTCTTCCTTCCTCACCCACTCAATACCTCCCAATATACATACCCTGTATCTACTGATGACATGCTCAGATGACGGGAGCAAAGAAGTTGAACTTGCCATGTGGATCATATACCATCTTCAACCCGTCAACCTCTCCAACCTCCACGGTTCATACCCATACAGCTCCTCCGTCGTCTCATCGCCCCCCTCGCATAATTAACATACACTTTATGAATCTTACCCGTTCCCTTTATCAAAGTATCGCGGATCAGCCCAGCATAGTCCCATGCCGCAGCATCGAGAGTAGCCTTTGGCTCGTACGTCGTGAACAGGGAGTATAGAAGTTGGCCGTCGCGATCAGGGTATGCGGTGCTGTTACTGGGTATCTGGCCAAGGCGGGTTGTCGAGTAGCTTTCGAGAAGAACGGCCGAGATGCGGAACTCGGGTGGGAAGGTGGCCATGATTTCCATGACCTTGCGTAGCGAGGGGGCGTCGTAGCTATCTGCTGATACAGGGACCAGAAACCGAGCGAAGCCTTTCTCGCAGGATGGTCCGTTGCGGTCAGCGCCTGTATAGACATTTACTCCCGCGAGGTCGGTAACGCCCGACTTGGTGGTGAGAAGTTCGAGCGCGAACAAAGGATCGGTGTATTGAGCTGGGATAGTGGTGCCCTGCCAGATAACCCAGATGATGACGATGGGGCTGTTGGGGTTAGTACCGGTGTGTTTCAAAAAGATTTTTTTTGAAAGCGAGACTTTGAATTTACGTTGACGGCATCTACCTTGGGGTCAAAGGAGAATACGACATGGTGTTGCAATTCCACCGGCCTATCTGCGCTTTCCATCCAAGTATTCGCACCAGCTACAACCTCCCCTATCTTGTTGTGAGTGAGGAAGAAACCGCTGACAGCCCACTGTTCCTGGCTCGGCTTTACATTGTAGATCTTGATCTCAGCTTGAGTTACAATGCCAAAGTTGTGGCCCGTATCGCGAATCGCCCAGAACAACTCGGGGTTGCAGTCTTCGCTCACGGTCATGGCGGTGCCATTGGTAAGAACCATACGTGTAGAGACGAGTTGGTCAGATGCAAGACCATACCGCGCAAGAATATGCCAACCGCGTTCTCGATGTTGTTTAGGTAGGTCGAAGTTGCATGCGCGCCCGATATGGAGTGGAAGGACTTGTTATTGGCATTGACGTACATGATCAGATCCATCATTAACTTGTGCTGAGAATGTCATGGGCGGATGGTTTCTCACTGTCTCCTACACATCCGCCTCCGTGGCAACATTGACGATCATGTCGTATTGTAGAGTCTGCGCAGCTCCCCATCGTAGGGTTGCATGGGCGAACTCTTCTGATTCTGGATACCAGACTTCTGCATCATCACTAAGACATGTCACAAATTTGTTCTGAGGAGAAGAAGAGGAGGGGGCTGCCGCGACCAAGCCAGCCGTGAGGACAGTCGTTGCTCACGAGGCTTTGCACAACATCTTGATGTCCAATTGAAGATCGGCCAAAGTTGCAGGAACGAGGAACTATTTCCAAATCCATCTCTTACAGCCTTTTCTTATCCTGAGAATCCCATCTGCAGAAGTTCCTCTTGGGGGCGCCCTACGTATCTATTTGCCAATGCCGATAGTGAATGGGGCGCCCTTACTCTTTCTCGTGTCTCCATAAGAAAACCACCCCGGGAACACTGAGAGCGACTGTGAGGTAACTGGGATCGGCCTGAGTGGCTTTGCAAGTCTAGATTTTCAAAGTGTGCTTCCAATATGTTTTGCTTCTGGTCCAACTACCGTCGAAACAATAATAATGTCCAGACTCCCGTATCAAGGCAGCCATCCAACAGTAGTAGTATTTTAAAGTCATTAGAGCCCCAAGGTGAGGAGTCATGCACTTCGGAGAGCGCTTCAAAAGTTCATGGTGTGCTCTCAAAGGTGGTCTTCTCAGCTCATGTGTGATAGAATTGCACTAATACAAACGAAGAGAAGAGGTGTCCCAGGAGCGTGAATCCAGAACAGATGAACACGGTACATGGGCCAAACTGTAGTCATTTGGCTATGCGAATACTGTCATTTGCAATGTCGTTAGCGGTACGGCAAGGTGCCATATACCGAGCAAAAGTATACTCGTCCACTGACATGCTCCCCATTCCCCACATGTCCCAAAGCTCAATCAGTGGCGTACATTTACACGACATCCTTCAGTGTGGCGTGGCTTGGCGTTCGGTATCGGCGCAGCACGGCCTTGTTGCTATTCCAGGTCTATGGCAGGTCTTCGGAGTGGACCAAGCCGTCGTGTCCATGAAGTCAATGTAACTTGACAAACAAGGCAGCCCCAACAACACGCATCATGCCTGTGTCTCGGCTACCATGGCGCGCTCCTTCAAGCTCGGTTGAACGTCCCAACAACTCCACATGTAATAAAAAAGAAACCACGCGTAATAAATCATGCTTTGCTCAGCAGTGCCAAACAGCACCGATTTGTGTGACATAATACACTGTCAAGACCCACATCAGTTCCTCAGACGCACGCGTGCACGTTCACCCGCAGAGCCTCAATCAATCGCATGGATCGTGTTTTCTTAGCGAATCTCCGATTACACGCGTTCAAGCACCGGCCGGGGAAAACATCTTCATTGATTTCAGACCGCGCATGGTCGGAACCGTCGGCTTACTTGCAACAAAAAGATGATTCGATAGTTCGGCATGAACAAGGGTTTGGCAAGTCCAGACATAATATCCGAGCGTGAAACGCCGATGATGGTGATGATGATGTGTTTGCGTTGCGTGTCTTGGACAGTGATGATGCTGTTACGCTGGTGGGCTAGCGGCAAAGAGAGGTCAGAGGAGAGAAAGGTTCCTCTGGAGCAGCGCTAACGCAAGGCCTAGAAGGTCAGGAACGTCTCACATCAAGAACGCGATCAATCTCGGAAGGTTTCTGTATGGCTGATAATGCGGCCGGTATACAGACGAGAAAGCTTGTCGCACTTTTCGATGCGTCGAACGCTTAAGCAATATTATCGGTGCTGTCCTTGTGCATGGGGGCTATGCATTCGGTTGACCTCCGATTGTTCGCTAACCTCCGACCTTTTCCAACTATAGTAATACGCTAGCAAGAGCCGCATTGCAAGCGTGCTAGTGTCTGTGTGATGATACATGCAACCCACCGGTAGGTGGCGGTGAAGCCCTGGGGATATAGTCTGTGGCTGCTCGGACTCCGAAGAGAACCGCGCATCTTCTTGTGACCGTTGTGGGTCAATTCCCAGCTCACATGGGACAGAAGCGAAGGCCTGAAAGGAAGGCTGGACTGCGGGTAGATTCTTGCCTAGTGGGCCTTTTCGGACATTTACGGGTGAAAGACAGATAAGTCTTCTCGTGCGCGGTTCTGTAGTGCTGGACATGTGAAAATGGGGAGTAACAGAGAAGAGTGGATAACGATTTGCGCCCAAAGTGGAGTCTCAGACACCAAGATCCTGGCTTTTCTTTTTTTGCGTTGGAGCAAGGGAAGAACCGAGGGCTTGACGCAGCTATGCATCGAATAGAAACAAAGGATGCGACTTTGGGAAAATGCAAGAAAAATGTTGAATGTCCATGTGTGGGCTTGGGTAGCAGCGCAGGTACGTATCTCACTTGAAACATTACCTTGCGTGAGCATCCCACGCTGCGTCAATTAAATTTCACGCATCGGTTGAGCTCGGCCAGCCAGCGCAACAGCAGCACGTGAAAGTCCCTTCATGCATACATCCGAAAGCCACAGCGTCTTACCAACAGGTTATCGAGATCCCAACAACTTCTTCGTCAGCTACAATTGACGCCTGGATGATGAGACGATGATATCGAAATATCGCAATCCTCCCAGGGCCCGCGGCTGCACCGAAAGTATGGCGAATGACGCAAGTCGACGCTCAATCAATACAACAAGACCCTGCACGAGTGCGCGTCAACACCTTCGTTTTTCTAGCTGTGAAAGACCCGTCTGCCGTTCATGCCGGTTTCGAAGATACTCGGTGGCTTTCCAAAGCTTGATCTGAGATGGCGCCCTCCACATTACGAGTGCCCAGAGGAACGGAGACGCCGTCACCAGTTCGAAACCTTCTAGAAAACTTCTTTTGGGGGGGTGACAATAGCAAATAATTGCGTAATGGGTGGGTGGGCCTGCGGCCAATCAACTCGGCGGAGGTGTGTTGCGATGAGATCCACTGCGAACACCAACTTACTGCTGGGAGCCATCGTCGGGTGTAAATAGCTAAACCACGTCAAGGTGCGGATTGGGTTTTCTCGTCAGTGTGAGTCTGCAGCCTGTATCTGCGCCATGCTACCATTGTTGACGCGCCGACGTTACTCCTCCTGCGGGCGGTTCACATTCAAAAACCCTGGCAGCTGACAAGTTGTATTCTTCCACCGTTTACGCTGCCTCGCTGTGAGCGTCATTCATTCGGGTTACCGTATGCCGCAAGCTATGATCGGCAATTCTGGTACCTGCATGATCCAAATGTACGTCATAGACGGCCATGAGGAGCAGCCAACCCCAGAAAACATCATCTTGCGGAGCCCCGTGATCGTCTAAGGCCGTGTTTTGATGTGTAACAATGACCATATTTTCGGCAATTGGGAAGGTGATGAAGCGCATGAAAACGTCAACGTGTCTGTGTCAGGTTTGGAGCAGCGAACAACCATGGAGCATGGGTGCGGAGAGCATCTAGTCTATGCCGGAACACGCATTACCCTGCCAGTCTGGGGAAGTATAACCATCGTTCCCCAGTTTCGTCACAGCACCTGATATGTTAAACTCTGCGCTTGCAAACTCTGGCTTGATCATGCTCGTCGGAACTTTCCTACTCTGTCTAGCTAACCGCCACCAAAGCTCCTCGCGGGGTAAGCTACAGTGGGGAGGCTAACCAACGTTCCGCTGGTAGCTACATAATGTCATAGAATTGGTCTTGGTAGCCGTAGACTTTGGAACAGGCGTCGTCGCCGACTCCAAGATCTTCGGGCTTTCGGCGTAACTTCGATGCGTTGACACGTGTAAACCAGGAAACCGCGAGTCATGAGGCCGCAACCCCGAGCGACGCCAGGGGACAAGTCGGTCCGCGCACTCAAGAAACTCTCATTCGAAGCATTCGGCGCGCCTCTTGATATTGGGCTTCTGATGTAACCAGAATATCCAAGAGTGTAATGTTACCGTCCAATACAAGAGCTCTCTCATGAATCGTGGATCGTTTGTACACACCCAAAGTGTGAGTAGGAACACATTCCAACGGCCGAGCCTTGCCTCACTCGGCCCGGATCAAACAGGAGCGGCTGTCGCGACGTCATCAGCGCTTCCTTAGTCTGACCATCTCATACACCAGCTGAGCTTCGCCAGTCTGATTCGCTTGTCAGCAGAGGAAGAGTTATCGGCTTGTTGCGGACTCATTCAAACTGATGATGGAAAGGAATGGTTATTGTTTCAGAAGAGTGGCGCCAATAGTACTAGGAGATACGGCGTAGAATAAGCTAAGTGTTTGTCCGTAATGTCTTCGGGGAAATGCTGCCGCTCCAACGTCCAGAGCAGCTGATCCTGACCCATTCCCGACTTCCACGGCCTGTCCGAGTAGATCAGCGACGGTAACGATACATGAAAAAAAAAAGTTTATGCCAGTTGGCGGATGTCAATTACCTTCTGCTGGAAGCGCTGCCCGACATACTACTTCAGTCCGGGGTCCGGGGAACCGCTTCCAAGGTTTCGCCCTATCGGTAGCGTACCAAAGAATGAAGTCATATTGTGCTCGAGGCCCAACTATGTCTCGCATACCACCGGGGGAAGTGGAGTAGTTTTCCACATACACTTTGCATCATGGCTGCCTCAGATTCTATGATCGACGTTCATTTCCTATGGTTCGCGATAAACGCTGCGTACGCTGGATGATCCCGTTCATTTTCCCTTGGTCTGCCATGCGCGATGCACATGCGCTCGTATTGAGAAAGCCTCGGTGTTGACGAAAAGTAACCGGTAACTTCTCCGCTCGTCCAGTGCAGGCATTTTCCCCGCCTCCTGGATCTCACGCACTGTCTGTCGGTCTTTGGGCGAAAATCAATAGCGTGTGCCACGGACATGCCTCGGCTTAGAACCTCGGTAGTCTGAGTTCTGCTTTTGATGTCGAACCTGGTAAATATCGCGCATGTTGATTGCTACACATTTGACTGAGCATAGGTCTTGGATGGAAGCTGGAGTAGAATGACGTAGGTGCCGTGCAAAGTGGGCAGGTTGACGATGTAGGGCTAGATCTGGTCTTGGCATAGTACTATCGAAGTGGAGTCCATGCCAGTTACCGAGACTTCGGAAACCACCCCCCTTCTCCGTGGCAACTCCCGTGGTGCTTGCAATGCATCTGCAACGCATTAGATTTTTTCCATAATCATCTATGCGAAGGAACAGGTACTAGCCGCTCGAAAAATACGCAATCGCGGATTTCGCCACAGATGATCTTGTTCGGTTCATGTCAGATCGCTCTCCAACCTAGACAAGCTGTCAACTGAGACATTCCCACGTAGTCAGCGGCAATAAAACTAAGCTAGAATACCGTACCGACAAACTTACCGTCTCAAGCTTTATCGTAATGGGGACGGTAGTATAGATATTGTCGGAATCTTTTCAGTCCAGGTGTTTGCCTGCGTCGTGGTTGGAGCCACATAATCTTCGTCGATTCGAGACATTGGAGGTTCTTTGCGTGGGTGATGTTCATCCATGATCTGCGTGTAGTTGCTCAAACTACTTCTGGCACTAATTCATGTATATGAGAATACCAAGAGATCATCGACATTATGTGCCGAGTGTCGCAACGTCTTTGAAAAGCTGCCGAGAATCTCATGTATCTTACTTTCTGATTGTTCATTCCTGTTTGGTAGGCTCTAGGGTAAGCTGCAAAGATACGTGTATGCAAGGCCAGTGGCTTACAGCATGCCTGTGCGTCAACAATGTAAGCCATGTAATGCGGGGTGTATTGACGGAATGCTCGCGCCGCGTGGGACTCTGCGTCTAAGCAATGGGATACGATTCCGCGACCACGATGTCTAGACACGGCATTCCGGCTGTCTGTATGGCTTGATCTGTGGATTACTGCCTGCTGCATGGCGGCAACCAATGTCTGACCCATACTATTGAAACAAGCATTCTGGCCACCGTTCGACGCGTAGGCAGACGCCAGATGTGCATCCAGCAGCATAAGCAGAAAGGCACGTCACCAATGTGTGCCAGATTGAGGATTCCAAGTGTGCGGCGATAGGCGCTTATGTGATGGAAATTCCCCACGCGAGTAACAAACGAAAGTGCAGAGAGGGCAATTCTAGGTGATACTGAACCGAGGCCGCCAGCGAAAGCGATAGTCACAGTCACAGGATGAAGAGTGTAGGCGTGTTACCCAGGCGTTGGCCCCTTCTATTGTCAGGGAACCTGTGGCGTGGCGGAGGTCCTTGTACATGAGGCTGAAGCATCTTCAAGATAACTCGTCGAGGGTAGCTCCAGATGACCACTTGCAGGCGCTAATCTGCCAACGCATCGACATCCAGACCGACTTCGTCGCGGGGTAGCTCTGCGGGTGCCTGATAGAGCATCGCCCTCCGCTGTTTCAGGGATGATTATTGTTTTTAGCATCCAGATGATCAACCGACTGGGAAAACACGGGTAATGAGTGAGCGTTAACGATGCGGCTTCACTGGATCCACCCGCTGAGTGAACCCACGCAGTCTGGGGAAGGTAATGTGGTCGCCTGGTGAGGCTTGCGTGCGTGCGTGCGTCGGTCGTGGATGAATGATGGTGATGGATATGACAGCAAGGGGCGAGGAAGGGTTCCAAGGTTGTGAGGGCGGGCCGAGCTCGCGGCTAGCATGACGTAGTGCTATGAACAATGTAGCAGAGGTTCGGGGCGCCCCTATCGTCGTCGGACGCGTGCTTGGTGCGCTGAAACACGCAGTGTCCAACACAGGGTATAGAGTTCGCAGCCTTAGTCCTAAGGCTGAACGGCGTATTCCGCAGTCTGGCTCGAGTCTCGCCAGGAGGCCAGATTTATATCGCGCAAGGATTGTTTCGAGCACGCCGTATGCCCTTGGTGTTCTGCTTGTAATGGGTTGCGGCGTGGACAGCAAGGCGGCCCGAAGGAAGGCGGAAGCGGCCTAGGCAATTGCCGCAAAGGGCTTCTTTGCTTGTCACGGCCCAAAGGCACTTTGGTAAATCCAAGGTTCGCCATATTGTCCATCAATAACAACGCCATGTTGATGACCATTGTCACACGGGTAACGTGTTATGTAGGCGCGGCGGATGTAATAGAGAAGTATCCTATCGTTGCATGCGGCCTCGGCGATTGGTGCTATCCAGCGCCACAGGGAGCCTACAGCAAAGCGTGCATAAGCGCTCCTCTGGGCACCTGGCTCTGGTACATGATGTTCAGAAAAGCGGTAAAGAGGCCTGCGAAACAGATGACTCTGAGTCGAGCATGCGCCTTGTTGGGACCTTCAACCCCGGAACAGCCGACAAGTCGAGCGTCAACGACGCCGCAACGTGCATCGGCCTCATGCGTCAGTTCACCGGCGACAATCACAATCATGGCATATAGAAGTTTAGAGTATATTGCAAAAAGATCCGCTTTTTATCATTAAGTACCTAGGCGATTACCTGCTATCTTTCATGCGAGGTATCGCCATCATCGGGTAACTCTGCGAAGATGTCCCATTCCAGGGTATAATGGCTCGGGCAAAGAGCCCGATACAAGTACAGTGCAGGTGATAGTACAGACCAAGTAGGCGTGAGCCGTGACCCATCTTCAAGACCAAAGAAGCACCCTTTGTCCAACGCAATGACTGCATGAAAGAAATTCGTAGCCTCGTCGGGCATACTTGAGGCCCTGATGGTATCAGAAGTTTTTGGGAGGAACATTACCCATGTTCGGCAGATACGCTCAGTAGAATGAACTGGCGATCGCCAGTGGAAACGATAAATAAAGTAAAATTCAGAAAAAAAAAACGCCGTGGTCCGATGCCAAAACCATAGATGCCGCTAGAAGTGCAAACGCTAAGAAAATGATGCGAGCCTACCATCCTGACTTGTGGTAGTCGCCCAGGCCGGAGTCAAAGAACTGATTGTATGTAGTATTGGGCTTGTTATCGTCCTTGAATGTGGTGGACCTGATTTGGGCCTGTTGTTCGTTGGTGTTGAGGCCCTTGACATCACCGGTGGTCATAGCTCGGCGCAGGGCGGGAAGGTTGACGGCGCTCTGTTGGCGCTTTGCTACCGCATTGGTGGTAGCGTTCTTCTGTTGCCTCTCCCAAAGCAAATTTTGTCTAAGGGAACCGCTGAGCTCAGTGGTCAACATGGTTCTACGGGTCGTCTTTGGAGACATGGCTGGTGGGTGTACGTTGGAGGTAGTCATGATGATGGGCTTAGGGCGGGAAGCCTGGAGGCGCATCATCAAACCGCTGTCCTCTTGAGGCGAAGCGCCCGTGGATGGGCCGTTGGGTGTGGTTTTGCGGGATCGGCGGATGGCGGGTGATGATTTGGATGCGGCGTTCTGCAGAGCCGATGCGCGGTCATTTTGATGGAGAGCAGTGGTGAGAAGAGATCGACGGGACGTGAGGTCGGGCTTTGAGTCGACGCGCTGGAACATGGGGCGGTGCTCGGCAATGCTGGGAGGGCCGCTCTCCTCGTTATCGTCGTCTTCCCAGTCGTCATCGTCAGAGTCTTCTTCCTCGATGGCGCTCTCGTCAACGTCATCCTCACTGTCGCTTTCGATGGCAGCCTCGCTCTCGGAAGCGACATCCTGGAAAGTGCGGGTGCTGACCTCGGCCTTGAACGAGGTAGTCTTACGCATGGGGGCAGCTTTGCGCAGGTGTTCTGTAAGGGAGCTGCGCTGAGCCATTGAGTAGGCTTCGAATGAGCTGCCGTTCTCTTCCTCGGATGATCCGCCGAGGGTGAACATGGGCTGCTTCTTCTTGCTGTTGTCGGCCTTTGCGGGAAGAGGCTTGGTGACAAAGCTGGACGTCTTCTTGAGGATGGGTGTGGGATTCAGGTTGGTGCTCGACCGTACCGAGGTGGAGATGTGGCCAGGCTCGAAACCGCGCACGACGCTGTGTTCGCTAACGTCAGTCGACGTGCTGGCCTCAGAGCCAACTGCAGGGCTCATGAGATCGCAGTCGACGCTCGTGGCGACTGTGGACGTCGAGGCTTCAGGAATGGGGCGGGCATGTGATGGGCGGGGAGTGGTTTCCTCTGTGGGGGGCTTCTGCTCGGCCGCAGGCAGAGCGAGCTGAGCTGGGAGGGGTGACAACGGCTCCAGGAATTTCTTCTCTTGGATCGAGTTGACGACCTTCTCGAGGCCGATGGGCGTCATGTGCCTGCCGCGGGCCTGGCTGGTTGCCGAGTCGTGGCGGCGCAGGTCCGGGCGCGAGGCCGAGACGTCTGATGGGGAAGTTGTGGTGATGGCGCTTTCCAGGTTGGAGTCGTCCGAGGCGACGCTCGTCGACAATTCGGGCACGTCAGGAGCGCTGGCCGACAAGCGTGGCTCAAACGACCACTTTGGTGCAGCAACTGGGTCGGGCTGGCAGCAGAAGGTCTCGCGGGACCAGAGTCTCCATGCCATGTTCTCGTAGCGTTTGCCGTCTTCCATGGCTGGTGAGCACCGTGCAAAGACTGTAGAACGGGTGTTAGTGGCTACTTCGTCTTGGTCACGCGCGACCTGTCTTTGCTTACCGGACCAGAGGCCGAAGAGATTCTCGGTGCTGCGGGTTTCGATGGTGCGCATGGAGCTGTGCTCGACACGCACTATCGGCCGTTCTGCGCGGAGAGGCATATCTTGGATGTGCGTGGGGGTTTGTCCGTGTGTCGACAGCAGGGGAACTATAGGTCCAGGCCGTGTCGTTCCGGAAAGGTTGTGGGCACTGGGGTTGCGATTGCGTCAATGGGGGAGGGGGACAAGTAGCCGAGCAGATGGAGTGCCGGCGTTACTACAGGAATCGCGGATACATGGATAGAGGGGGAGTAGAGTGGATGTTCCTGTTCCTGTTCCTGTCCTGGGTCGTGTCCGAATAGAGAGTGGAATAGGGTAGGGTGGGTAGGGTGGATAGGCGGTTCTGGGGGAAGCGTCCTGGAGAGGTAACCTTGGTGGCAGTATAGGTGGGAGTGGATCTGGATATGTATAAAGCCCACGGCGTGTGCGCGGACTGCATCGACAGGGGTGTGCAAGAGCAGCAGCGACCTGGGCCGACATGGAAGGCGCGAGTCTGGCACCCACACTTGACCGACCCCCTCCCCCCCCCTGCAAC